>SNQJ01S0021421.1:105389-118812 GCA_010110895.2 Picea sitchensis | reverse complement strand
AAATGGTTAAATATGTGTTTTAAATAAATACACAGCAAACATAACTTGCAGCAAATAAACCATCAAACTCACAACAATAACAAGATGATAAAGGAGTTCACCCCCAACTGGGCTACATCTCCTTGAGCCTCCATCAATGGACTTGGATCTTTGGGATTAGTTTGTCAAAGATTCTTTTACAATATTCTTCTCAACTCCAATGGATTTACTGATTGTACCATTGGGTTTAGAATACATAAAAATCCCAAAAATGACTATTAGAACTCTGAAAACGGATCATGGCTCATCCAGGCATGACCTATTCTACATGTGGCCTTAAGCTTCCCTGAGCTTCCTTGTGGAAAAAACACCTGTAAAAGTCCTCAAATGGATCTGAAACCTATCTCAATGTGTTCAGAGCATAACAATTAGCCAAAAATGACTATTCAATCACAGAAAACAGACTTGGGCTCATCTGAGCATGACCTCCATCAATGAGGGCTTCAATCTCCCTAGAGCTCTCTGAAACTTCAATGGTGAAAAACCTACAATAGAAGTATTCAAATTCCTTTGAAAGCAGTTCCAATGGATTCAGAACGTCCAAAAACCCCTAGCTGGGCTTTTTCAGCACCTCATTTGGCCAAAAAATGAAGAAGATAGGCCTCCTGCCATTTTCCTCCTTCAAGCTTGATGTCTCTGGTTCGCCAAAACACACCTATGTGGGTCCAACCTAGCTCACACGCTCAATATCATGCTAAAAACTAGCACCAGGTGCAACCACAAAACCATGCGAACTGTAGGACGATTAGGGCGCGCCTAGCCCCTAAATGCCAAACCCGTGGACATATGGGTCATATGACCAAGTCTTAAAGCGCAAAAGGGCTAGGTTGCAAGCCAATGGTTAAGCGCCAAGTTTTCAAATGGGCCAGGGCTTTGAACCCACACACGTAGTGGTCATATGGTGTACATAGAAACTGGGGGATGGGGCTTAGCCCCAGCCCGGACGCGCCCCAACCATAATACAATGAAAATTCAAATAAATATTAAACCATTTGATTAACAAAGACCACCATGTGGCGTGTCGGTTGGGTGGCCCTTGCCAAGTCGTTTCATGTACGTGGAGGTCCAAGGTTTGATCCCCATGGACCCCATAAATTTTAAAACCAACAACCATTACCAAAAAATGGGGTGCCACGTGGCAGCCCATGCCTGGGCCACGTGGCACCAAACCATTGGACAAAATATGCCACGTGTCAAAACATCATTCGTTCAAAATCTGCCAATCAATGATTGCCACATCATCAACTACCATCTCAGCATACGAACGTGCCATGTCAGCTATACGGCCTCTGCCACGTCAGTTGTATGGACTGTCCGGACTGTACAATCAACAATGTTTTTTGCCTATTTGGCGAATCGAACAGATCGCGATATCTCACTCATCTGACGTCCGTTTGAACCTGTTCGAGTTGCGTTGGGTTTGTGATGAGAAGGGATATGAACCCGTTTGTTTTTAGGCAATTTCGAGAACTTTGATTTTTGAGCAAAATTTTGACCCCTGGTCCAGATTCTGATCAATGGCCTACCAAACACATAGAGCATAGATTAAAATTTGTAGCAATCAAATAAACTCCATAAATGGAGTTTATAAGCAAAATTTTCACCCTTGGGAAGTTGACGTATCAACTATCCTCCTTAGGGCTCACATTCATTTTGTCGCATCATTTACTAGGGTTATGATTTTGGATATTTAGGTTTTTTTCATCTTAGGAAACCATACTTTATGTTAAAGGGTAGAATTGGCCTCTTGTAATGTCTTTTTGTAAATGAACGTATGCAACACATTTCTCTTCAGAGATAAGCTACCACCATTCTAGTTAGTTTGTATTTCCTTTCATTTTATAGTCTTTTCCCATTTCATTCATTAATAGAATTTCATTTTCAATGTATTATTGTTATCTTTGCAACATCTTTGTGTGTTTCCATTTATATTTCTACCTTTATTTCATTCTTTACATAATCCAAATCAAGAGGATTGTTGCACATTATCCTAGAAAAAAGGTTTGAGAAGAACCTATTTGAATTTGATTCAATCACAAGAGGGAATAGGGGCCAAAACTACAATCAAGAGAATATGGATTTTCAAAGTGATTTGAATCATCCTCCCTCATGGTTGTATAATTGTAATGGATTTATCACCAAACGTTTCTTGCACCCTTTCCATCCTCAATGTGGGAACTTCTAAAAGATAGGGCACAATACATAGGATTGTTTTGAATTGATTGAGAAATGTGATATGTGTGACATGAGACAACATGGTGCTAATTATGGTAAGTTCCAATCCCATGATTCTTGGTGGAAATATGAAAATTCATGACTACATGGGAATTAACATTGTCACTTGGGGTGGAGCCAAGACTGATGCATATGTGGGAGCCATATATCAAGGACCCATTTGTATGGATCCACACCAAACACCATAGTTTGGTGTAGTTTTAATAGAAATGATATTAGAAATACGTTCTTTAGGTGATGTAGGAAGTTCATGCCCATGATGCAGTTGCTACAAAGGCAAGAAATAAACTATATTCTATACTCCAGGTACCAAGCTCAGGCTTGATTCTATTAGTGTAGATGATGGAAGAAGAATTCCATGAATGGTTGAAAAATTTCCCATGGATATTGGTTGATAAGTGATCTATGACTAAGTTGAGAGGGGTACTTGGGTGGATTTTAGAATCACATATGAAGGCACAAGATAAACCCTTATGTCACATCCAAAGTAAAAGGTTGAGAAATGAATTTCACTTAGATGCAACAGTTGGAGGATATGAAGTTAGGGAATTTATTCTCAAGTTGGGGTTGGACTTTAAAATCCTATCAAAGAAATCATGGAAATTCATGGGATGACCCAACTTGGTGCACTTACTAATCTAGTTGTGGGTGGTGAACCAATGGTGAATTGTCCCCATTGGTAGATTAGAACATATGGAATTTGATATCGATGGCTTCAAGACTTATGTTGGATTTTAGGTTATCCAGATGATAGATGACAAATATACCAACCTAGAATTGTTAGGGATTGATTTAGAATTTTATAATGATGGCATTTCTCAACTTGAAATAATGACAAATTTTATTTGGAAAGGAGGGTTGTAGGGAAGTACAACCATTAAATCCAATGAATGGTGAGTGTTCTATTGAATAGATATAAGAAGTTTTGGATGAATATGTCTTAGATCAACTTGATAACCTTAATGCATGACAATGGGAAGACTACATAAATCCAACTACTAGTGGAGAGTTGATTTGGTGGAGTATTTGTTCCTATGCAATAGATTTTGTAGTTGTCATTAATTGTTGGTAGAATGGGTAGTATGAGAAGTCCATAGAAACAAATGTATTAATAAAGGTAGTCAAGTGGATTGGTGTAGAGATTAAGTATGTGCTTATGTTTGATGGCATCATTGATCTCGGGGAATTTATGGAATATTTAACTTAACATATTGTGCATGAGTAGAGGATAGAAACATTGGATATCACTTTAGAAGAGACCCTTGCGATATGGTGGGCAACACATAAAATTGTTTCAAACTCATTGGAGGATATGGTACAACCTCTACAAACTAAGTTAATGCTAGACACAAGGGATTTCCCAACCAATGACACCATAGAGTCTATCTCTACCAACTAGTTCATATGGTTCGAAGGTACTTCTAATCCGATGGGGCATATGGATTGTTGTGAATCCCACTAACAAACATAGGGAATGTCTATTCAACATTGGGTGCATATGATAGTGCACACCTTAGAGACATTGTTCAAGGATTGGTACCTACAAGAAGAAATTCAATAATAGAGCTATCCAGAACTTTAGGAAAGGTTTTGTGACACTTTCTAGCTCTACAAGGATGACACATCAATTTTTGGAGCCATACAACATATTCAATGTTTCTCGCAAATGGAGTTGTCATATCATATAGCCATAGGTTCCATAAAGGATGAATACATAGAGGAACTCCATAATCTATGGTTCAAAGAAATAGGGGAGCACTACATAATCCAAGACATAGGGGATACCAATAGTTTGGTTTACCATCATAGACAATTGAAGACAAAGAAAAAAAATATCGATATGAAAGAAAATCCCTAGCTATCTATTATAGGGGACATCTAGGATGAACACATTGTCACAAAGAGTATATATCTTCTCTGGGAGTGCGTCAAATTTTTCCTACGTGGCTTCACTGAGATGAAGGGTGGGGTAGGAGAACTTGGGGAGATGAAGATAGAATTAAAGCATAGTGCTTGACTACTGAGAAAATGTCATACAATATTAATATGCATTATAAGGAATGAGATAAATAAGAGATCGATAGGATGTTCGTTATAGGCTTGATATTTCTGGTGGAAGAATCATATTGGATCGATGTGATAGTAATACATGGAAAAAAAATAGGTGGAATCTACATTTTTGTGGACTTTCATGAACTCAAAGAGGATTTCATACATGAATCGTTTCCTATGCCTTTTAGTAGTGATAGTCTCAAGAAAGTAACGAGTGAAGCCTACTCCTTCACATATGGGTTCTTTAGTTATCATCAAGTATACATTTACAATTAAAATAAGAAAAAGTCAATTTTTTCCATGGAATGGGGGTCGTACGCATACAATGTCATGCCCTTTGACCTAAAGAATGAACCTATAGTATTTTGTAGGTTTGTGGTCACTGCATTTTGCGAGTATATCCATAAGCTCCTTAAGGTATACTTGGATGATTAGACAATGTATAGTTTGTTGAAGGATCATGTAGCTAAACTAAGGTTAATTCTAAAAATATGTTTATAGATGACATTATCCCTAAATATTGATAATTGTATATTCCTTATTTGATGTCCTTTTGGGCCATATTTTTGGCAAGGAGGGATTGCTAGTCACTCACCAAATATTGTGGAAATTGTGAATTTTCCTATGTTAGAGAATGTTCTTATGCTATAGTGTAAATTTGGTCATACATAATATTATTGTAGGTTTATCAAGGGATATATTGACCTAATTATGCAATTGGATCAATTATTCCAAAAATGTGTCCACTTGTATGGACCATGGCGTGTGGAACAAGATTTATAGAGTTAAAATATGGATGGTTATGGCTCCAATTCTAGTTTTACTAACTAGATGAAAAAATTCCACATCCACGTGGATGTGTCTAGCATGCATCGGGGAATGTGTTTGTGTAGCTAGAAGAAGTCACACTAGACCACCTTGTATATTTTCCAACAAAAACATTTCTTACGACAAACACAATTACACAACTATGGGATGTGAAGTCTTAGCCATGGTGTGTGCATTGCATAAATTTAGAAGTATCTTCTAGGTTGGTCCTTCAAGTTCTTCACTAGTCACTTGGTTCTCAAGTATTTGTTTGTACCAAGCTAGTGTTGGAAGGATAGAATCTATTGATGGTTTCTTCTATTTCAAAAGTTTGATTTTGAGGTGGTATTTAAGCCAGGAAAAATAAAAGTGGGACATTATCACCTATCCAAGATCAACAATGGATAGGATGTCAAGATAGTTGATCAAATTGTTTTATGTTGATATCTTTCATGTGGAATCAACTCTTAACTTATTTGTCGAGATCATCGAATTCATCAACTCCAAATCTACACCAGAAGAATATGATTAGTAGCAACATCAATAGCTAGTAGTTTAGGCTATGAGCTATCAATGAATTTCAAATCCCCTGTACAAGTTAGCAACAAATTGGATTATTTGCAAATGTGTGTTGGATCATGAACAATGGGTGGTGTTCTAGGAATTCTATGATGGACAATGCAACAGAATTATGGTGGGTAGGACATGACCTAGAAGGTACTACATGTAAGACTCTAGTGGATAACATTATTCATAGATGCTACAAATTATGCTAAACAATGTGACATATTCCGACACATGGGGTTACCTTCTATCGAGGACAAGATTCCACCACAACTCATTATGGTTAGGGAGCCATTTTAGTACTAGGAAATTGACTTTATTGGACCAATTACTCCACCAACATGCTACTCCAGGGCCATATATATCATAACAACAAAAAACTATTTGACCTGATGTTTACAAGCTACACCAACTAAGGATTGCTTCAAGGATACCTTTGCATGGTTTATTTTTGAAAACATTATGACAAGGTTTGGGTGTCCACATAACTTGACTAGTGACTAGGGACAACATTTTTTTGGAGGCATCATTTCTACTCTAGTTAAGGAATTCATGATCCACCACCATAAAATGATTCCATATACCCTCAAGACAATGGTATGGTGGAAGCTTCTTACAAGATTCTAGAGAAAAAATTAACAAAGATATGTTCAATTAATCATGATGGTTGGTGTTGTGCTACTTATATGTTTAGTAAAATGCACTCATTATTTATCAATCCAGGATTCATAATCAACAGAGTTAGAAGACACCAGTAAGAAAGGTAATTCTAATGTCATGAGTATAGAACTATTATATATTATGCATGCTGGAAATAAAACAAACTAGCAAATCAAAACACACTTTGGTTGTCTTTCACAAAGAGGCTATCTACTCCATTATGGCACATGCAAATATGATATGGAGTTCTTTGACAGATCAACTATGCTATTTGACCCAGAAAACTAACTATGCAATCACACTTCTGAAAGGGAAATCACACATCAATCATCAAGACATAGCATGGGTAGTTCAATAGTCAATATACTGAGTATGTTGTGGTTCACAATGTGATGTTGTGAACTTAACTAGTTCTCCTTCAAATATGTCTGACTACTGCTGCCAACATTTATGTCCATGAAACAAAATCAAATTCATAAAAATAGAAACAGAGCATATGCAAAAAGATCTCTAAGCAATCGAAACCTAAACTGAACTATACTGCTATCATCTGAAAATATCAAAGATTCAGCTAGTCTAACATTTATACTATTGAAATCAACTACTAACACTAATCTATAAGGATGCTGACCTTTGTTGGGTGGCGGGCCCTTGTCTCTTCAACAGGTCAGTGACTGGAGTCTACAGTAATCTTTCTTTCAATAAACGCATTCCTCTTACTCAAATTTCAAAACATAGAATCAAACTATGCTAACAACTCAATTCACATTCATTCATAAATGATCAAGACCTGGAAATAAATGACATCCTTATATTAAAATTCAACTTATAATGTGTTCTACAATATGTAACACTGCTTCACATGCTATATTATACTAACTCTCTACTACCTCCACCATCCTTGCCATGACTATTTAAACAGTCTTAGTCGTGAAACACAAGGAGGTGAAATCTTTAGCAAATCAGTCAATTGTCAAATTTATATATTCGGTTACATATTTTAAGCTTCATCCTCATGACACGAAGTGTATGAGGGTAAAGCAAATAAACAAACAAGCTTATCATAACCTTGCTAGAGCTTTAATGATTTAGCAAACATCCAACAATTATCTTTAGTATGATCTGGAGCTAAACTTGGTATATCATGCTTCCTATATTGGTATCAGATCATGACAGGTGAGATTCAGTAAATGGTACCAGATCCAAACAGTGCACAAGTGGTTGGTACCGGATCACGACAGTCTCTGGCCATTGGTACTGGATCACGACAGGTGAGATTCGGTACCAGATCTGAATGGAAGGTGCACTTGGTACCGGATCCGGACAGTGGCAATCTAGCGCATAAGTATCAGATGGATGAGATGGTACAGAAGGGCTAGACTCATCTAGAGGTCAAAGGTTATACATGGAAAATTAAAACATTAGTACATGAAACATTTAGTCTCCTAGCTCAATAAACCAAAAAAATGCATGAATTAATTATACTTTACCTTATGACCTCATAAATGGATAATGGTAATGTTCTTTGTCATTTATCCATCTTAGGTAAGCCAAAAAGGTATAGATGAGGAGTATAATAGGGTAGTGGGGATGCCAATTTATAGGCTCAACATTCCCCCAAGACAAAACCATTGCATGTCCTCATGCAACTGAAATAAACCCAAATTTTTTCAAAATTTGAGACTCCATTCTTTACTTTTGTGGATCAATGATGTTGATGGCTGGGGCTTCTGCTTTCAGCTCCCTTTTTATGACCCTGATGTATTGTAAGAGTCTTAGTACCTTCTTGAGCTTATTAGAAGTCTCTTCATGGTCATCTTGAAGTTGCTAGTTGGCTGCCTTCAATTGCTCGTTTTCCTTTTTGATATACCTATCCAATAGTTGGTATTCTTTCACTTCTTGTTTGAGTTACTGGTTTTATTTTTGCAGCTCCCCAATCTTTTTCTTCATCTGTTCTTTTGTTAAGGTTCTTGTTGACTCCATTGTTTTTGACTGGATGTATTCTCTTTCCTCCACTTCCTCCCTCATCCCACATAAAGTAATAGTGACTTGTTCCTCGGTCAAACTAGGGATGTCATCCTGGACTAATAGGTCTTCAGAAGGGGAGGTAAGATCTACTGGATCTTCATGTGTATGAGGACTGACAATTGTTTTTCCTTTCTTTTCCATGCTCCTTGTGGTTATTTTACAAGGGGGTAATGGATCAGGGGTGCTCACATGCTTCCTTTTCTTCTTTTATATTTGTGGGATGGTTATAGACTGTTCACTTTTATTTTCTGAGCTATTCTTCCCTTTCCTCACAATTTTTGTCTTATGACCCTTCTCCTCAAGTGCCACTGTTGAAGTCTCCTCTACTAATTTGGTTTTACCTTTTGATTCTTGACTTTTAAAAGTCCTATTGACCGTGGAAGAGGGCCATGCTTGTTTACTAGATTTTTCATTTTGGCTCACTGTTCTAGATGATGATGGAGTTACCTTATCTTTCTTGCCATTTTTCTTTTGAGGTTCCTTATATTTATATGGAGCAAGTTGGGCTTCCTCTACAGGTTGTTTTCTGTGGGAAGGTGTTGAGTGATGAGGAATTTCCAGCTAATTCTTTGCTTCCTGATTTCATGTAAAACTAACATCTTAATAAGACCTTGATGGTCAATGCTAGTCTTCTCAATTTTGGATAGGGATTTGTTCAAACTAATACATAAAAAATATGGGAAATCAATTTCAGGGCCTCCTTCAAAGTGTAATAGAAGCCTATGGAGTTATATATCATAAATGTTAACAATGAGCTTTGCTTGTAGTGTTCATCTTTTAGATGACAAAAGTGGATTTTTCAATCAGACAAGTATAGATGAGGCATTTCTCAACCAGAACCCACTAACAGCAAGCTTGTTCAATACTCCGGTGGGGTATTTGTTATAATTAGTGAGAGACATCCCTTCCCCAGGCAGAATTCCCTATTGCCAACAGGCCTGTTCAGTACCCTGATGGGTTTGCCTAGTCATACCACAGACTGGTACCCACTGCTAGAAAACTTGTTCAGTATCACAGTGGGTTAGTCTCTTAAACCCTTTTTTCATCAGAGGCTTCTTGTCCATAGTCACCTATTTCGATATTTATTAAAGAGTGATTTTTCATGGTGACAAGGGAGGCTCATCTAAAAACCTTTTTGCAGGCTGGGATTGTATTGGGTTGGAAGGTATATTCTCTTATTTGGATGTCTTTAAAGATTTTTCTGAAGGAAAAATAAACTTATGTATTGCACATTAGATCTAGATGTATAATTTTGTCTGAGTTTGTCCATAAGAGAATGACCTAAAGTTACCTTAGGGTACTGATACATCCTCTTCCATAAAAGTTTTCCTAGTGTGCCCTTGACAGAGAGTGTTCATATACTCATATGTTACTCTTTAGAAAAGATAATCCAATGAATACTATTGAAGTCTAGTTAGGGTGAGATAGTTACTTGTAGGCTAATGTAGTTTTTATCCCTTTAATCATGTTGAAATAATGGATAAAGGCAACCTCTAGATTTTGAAGCAGATTAAGCATGGTTCTTTTAACAATCATAGGTAAAGATTATGTCTTCTTTGTCAAGCAACATAATTGAAAGAAATTAAAAATTATTCCTTTTAGCAATAGAACCAAAAGAAATTAAAAATTATTCCTTTTAGCAACAGAACCAAAAGAAATTAAAGATACTTCCCTTTATCCAGCAACGGAACCAAAAGAAATTATTGCTTCATAAGGGCTTCCATTTGATGTTGCATTCGGCTTCTTGGTTCCAGATTAAGTGGTTGCTACATGGCTTCATACTTCATATTAATTGACATAAGATTTTGAAATATGCGTAGCATTCCTTATCAATTAGGTGATGTGTCCTGGTAGTACTGTATAAGGACAGACTTCTAGTACCGAACCAGCACAGGATTGTTGGTACCGGACTAGAACAGGATTTCTGGTACCGAAGTAGAACAAAGTATTGTTGATGCCTACAAAACTAATGTTTAGCAAGTTCTTGAAGGATCAAATAAATTATAGAAATCTACTTTCAAAGATAAAATGTGAAAGTAAAACAAAAGGAGGTAAGAATCCCTTGTTACCTTCATCTTATTAACAAAACACAATCCACACCTATGTACAAAAGTTTTAAAATAAACCAATCAATCAATGTGGATCAGTAGGAAGGTCTCCTTCCTTACTGATCACCTGCATATCTGAATTATGTAGTATACGAGTCAAAAATTCCTCTTTTGATAGGGGTTTGTTATAAATTCTCAACCGGTGACCATTCACAAGTAGTGGTGTCTCTTGTTCATCAATTGTCTTTATCCTGATTCAACCATTATCATAGACAGTGTCAATTTAGTAAGGTCCCATGCAACGAGTAGTTAACTTACCTTTGAATTTTTTGAATCTGTTGTCATACAACAGGGCCCAATCTCCTTGTTGAAAATTTTTCTTTTTGAGATACTTGTCATGCCATTTTGTTCTCTGCTCTTGAATGAGGGTGGTTCTTTGAAGTAATTCCTACCTGATTTCGTCCAAATCATTAAGCTACAAGAGTCTTTGTTTCAAGGATTCATCCAAGTTCATGCCAACTTGCACTGCATTCCTAAAGGTTTTGAACTGGAATTCTATGGGGAGAAGTACCTGCTTCCCATATGCCAACTCGTAGGGTGTATGTCCTGTTGTATTCCTCTAGGTGATTCTATAAGACCATAAGGCTTCTAGTAATCTGTCAGCCCAGTCCTTGTGGTGTAGCTATACTTTTTTGGTAAGAATGGACTCAATAACTTTGTTGGTAGATTCTACTTGTCCATTTGCCTGTGGATGGTTGTAACACACCCACTACCTACAATCAAATTTTTCGTTGATTTCTCAACAATGAGAATCTTTGAAGCTCGCAGCAACGAAAGGTCAATCCCGATCTACAGGTCTTTATTTCCCTATCACGACCTCTTCCTCACGTGCCTGTGACATTTCCTCGATGATAGCTTCGGGTCTCAGAGTTTCGTGATTCCTGACGACAAAAGTCCATGTCCTCTCGAATTCCCGATCTCCGATGAGAAATTTTACCGATAAGCGCCCTTTACGCATTAGCCCTCCTAGCTATGCTCTGGTCCATGTGACCATTAATTCATAATACCGCAGCCATACCTCCTCATCAGGTTTTCAGACTTTTCAATGTCGAAATTCACTTGTCCTCAAGATTCGCGATCTCTCGAATCTTGGTTCTCCGATAGGCTGACAATTGGCCCCACGATGGCACTCTTCTCCTTGTCGGGGTTTCAGACTTCGTGATTTCGAAATTCCCAATCCTCTCGTCACCAAGATTCCTGATATCCTAATGACCCAAATGTCGATAGACGACTTCCTATCGAGACTTTCCCGATGGCTCTGATTGCTGCTGCACGTCCTCCTTTGATGGACGGTCCTGGTTAACTCTCGGGATTTTGCGACTTCTGATGTCCTGGACACCTCGTCCCTAGGACTCATGAAATGTCGGACTTCGACTCCCTTCAGATCTATGACATGCATCCTGAGTGAATGGACGGTTCAGATTTCTCCTCGCATTTTCGAGACTTCTGATGTCCCGACTTTCACGACCTCAGGAACTCCGATTTCCCGAATGTCGATATCCCGATGTCTAGTGCCCGGATCTCCGAAATGGATGATCATGTGACACACGTCCTCTCTTAGATGGACGGTCCAGATCATTTCTGGGTAATTTCCCATGGAGAATTCCCGATCTCATGTCATCGAGACTTATGATTTCCTGATACGTGAAACTCTGATGAGCCAACCCTCCTTTCGGGATTTTTCCTTCTATTCACGAGCTTAACCCTCGCGCAACTTCTGTCAAATCCGATGGCTGATGGGTATCTGCTCAAGATCTGATGGCTCAAATCTATCCCACCTCGCGCATTATTCCACTACTTCGTGGGTGTGGAAAGATCAACGGTCCAAAGGTTCTCATGGACCTTTTAGGGGGNACGATCCTGATTTCATCGCTATTTACGAAGATAGAGAGAAAAATGGGCAAGGTATGTAACGCCCTTGTTACTTTCGTCAATCTGATGGTCGTGAATGACCATGGGTCTTCCGACAGGATCTCATCTCTCGATTCGTTACTTATTCTTACACTACTACTTCGAAATCTTAAGAGGGTCATTCCTCCTCGTACAGGGTTGTTTAATACTTGCACCTTCAAGTCCTTTCTCCAGGTTCTTGGTAAACCTTTCCAAGGAGTGAATCTCTGTGAAGAGATCTATACCGGGGAAATCCCAGAGACAGATAAGGGTAAACAGCTTCCCGAGAGCGGGCTGGAAGCCTAACTTAGTTCGACCTAGGCATAATTAGATTCATTTATAAATGTAAGTCATGCATGGTTTCCTCTGTTATAAGCATATATCTATTAACTCTTATCAAAATAATGCACAGACATTCTTACACTGAAATCGTTCACAATTTCACAGTTCTATGAGCATATATATCAGTATATGAATTTCAAGATGAAATATGTAAAACACTTATCAGAATAACACCAGGAATGAGTGAAACTGTTGAGAGGGATGCTCGTTTCCGCCCAACCGTAGGCGTAGCGACTCCCAGTGGATTTACCACTAGCCACCCCCGAGATGAGACCACGATACTCTTAGACTACGTCTCTCAGTCTGCCAGTGACCAGGAGCGGAGGTTGCAATCCTCCCTCTCTGCTATCACTCACTCTGCGTAATGCCAGAGTTCCCCTCGCGTCTGCCCCCTCGAAATCGCTTCTACCTCATGCCTTATCCTCTTGCGAGGTTGTGTGTGGCGTGATTCCCCTCGCGTCTGATCAGGCCTGATGGCTCTACAGATGGGCAGTTCACCATCCCATCCCTCATTAAGCCATCCGCCTACCATCCTGTGAGACATTAAATTCAGGGCCAACGAGCCTCTTTTGGTTCTCCGGGCTAGTGGATTTCAAATACGGTGTTAATTCTCGGTGGAAGTTAACACCACCTTTCTAGGTGCCTTCCACCGCCATCATGGTCTCTTTTTCTGCACATCCCCTCTCAGCAGTCCTGCA
>SNQJ01S0021421.1:36656-53785 GCA_010110895.2 Picea sitchensis | reverse complement strand
TGACTCTTAAAATTTTGTTTATTTGATGTTTTCTTTTAATAATTTAAGCATATGTTTTTAATGTTTTATGTTATTGTTTTGGTTCAAATTTTAATCTTTTTTGTTTTTTATTTGATTTTTTTTTAAAATAAAAAATGTGTTTTTTTTTAAATAAAAAGGGGTGTTTTTTCCCATTAAAAAGATTGTGTTTTTCATTTTAAAATGTGCATTTTCATTAAATAAGACAATTTTTCATTTTAAAAAATGGGGTTTTTCATTAAAAAAACATTAATTCTATAGAAAAATGTGTTTTTTCTCTAAAAACTTACTTTTGTTTTCTTTCAAAAAAATTAAATAGAAAAAATGTGTTTTTTTGCTTTAAAGAAAAAAGGAAACATATATGTAGAGTTTATTTTTTCAATTTATTTGTTTTTAATGTAAATTAAAAAAAATTAAAAAAAAGAAGTAGTGATTAATAAATAAAATATCACTTTTTGATTTGCAAGCTAATTTGAAGTTCTTTGTTCATGACATTACCAGTGATTGGGGCTATTGTTTTAAATTAAGTTGTACTTTTAACTCCAAAAATAAGAACGGTGCTACCAATAACATCACTTTTCGATTTGAGGGTCAATTTTCTGCAATGCAATTTTAATAATATTGTTTTTCAAGGAAATTATTTCAAGCAAGTCGCAATTTTAACCACCCTACAAAAAGCGGGTGCTACTGGTAACACCAGTTTTTGAAACAAGGGTAAAAAATGTGACCTCTAAAAAGAGAGAACTCTAAAGAGTTCTCATTAAGTTGGTAACTTTGTTGGGATTTTATTCCATATTCTCATAAGAAACAATATCATTTGAACTAATAAAATACTATGGAGTTGCAATAATTTCAAAGTCAAACTTTCACTAGTCAGAAGCTAAACACTAGAAAGACAATTTAGTGAGAAAATCTTGGATTAAAATGAAATAATAGGGAAGGAGTTTTAAAAACTTATGCAAAAACACCACACATTTGAGCTAGGTTGGTACCATTATATTCAAGAGTTCTGTGCAAGTGGCCTTGGGCATATTATAGTATTGGAGTATCATAAATATCACAATGTGAGTAGGAACAACTGCTAGTAAGGGCACGACAGGTCATAGGGTGAAGAAGAAGAATCCAGGAGGGGGAAAGGCCTCAATTATTGACCCTAAGGACCTAGTCTATTGTGAGGATGTGTTCATCTGTGAGTGTGGTTTGTAAACAAAGGCAATCTTATGAAAGGATTTATGGAATAGATCTAGTTGGTGGACTATGATATCGATAACCCCACTTTGTTCCTTGAGTTTGCACCAAGAAAATAATCATAGATAAAAGTGGATCGAAATATTTTTTATCCACCTTCAAGCCATTATTCAAGTCAAGAATCATAATCCTATTGCATGTCCCATGCCTTGGGACATCCACGACCATAAATAAATGCATGAGATTCATGTTGTAGTGCACTCACATTAGTGGTATATGGTTGGACCACAAAGTTGAAATTAATGAGGATAGCATCCATGCTATCATTATTTTTCCACAAGATGGATAAGATGTCGCCAATGCATTATATACCCAGGTAGTTGTGGAAAGGGAAGAAGCAAAGGAAGAAGAGTAGACATACCCATGCCTAAAATATGGCATGGAAAAGTGCCCATGGGGATTTAAAATTTCCTTCATAAACAATTTACCAATAATCCTGGTTGCATGGTTTCTATCAACTAGAGTGTTGTAGACCCACCAGAAAAGGGATTTTTATAAGAAAGTTTTCCATGTTGTGGATATATGCACAACTAGGTTTTGGTTGAATTGGGTGTCCTATCTAACCAACAAGGTAGCATAGAATTGTATGGATGCACAGGAATAAAACAGGGACTTCTAGTATGGAATTTTTCTACTACTACTGTCTTTTCATAGTGGTAGAGCCAACATCCATAGTCCTTTCATTGAGAATGTGGGAATATGTCATTGATATCACCAAGATACCTCGAGTAGTAATTGACACATATTGGCATAGGTATCATTTTAAATTCAACCTCCATTTCTACTATGTGAATCCATATTTAGTGGATGTCAATGTCATTAAAGAAGCAGAATTTTAGGTTCTTGAATTTATGTTGACACCGAAGTGCATTAGTAGGGTTGTGAAGCAATGGGAAAAGGAAACAAAGGACTTGTAGAAGAGATGAGGAAAGAGAAAGCTACTCAATATAGTGGTTGAAGAGAATTCTCTCGAAGGGGAGAGACTATGAATCGAAGTGGAAAATGAGGAAGCTTCGATATTGACCATGTTGAATGACTTTGAAATCAAAATAAGGACATGACCTATAGTTATTGACAAAATGGAATTTGATCAAGTATAAGGGAGGGAATTACAACCACCTCCTCCTACTATTAGGGAATATAAAAATAAGGCGATGTGTAACACATCCACATCATCACAAGATAGGGACACTTTTGTTTCTATTGGAGAGCAGGTTATCCTCTTATAAATAATTAGGCCAACATGGCCATCCTTGTTGTAGCTTTAATAATCACTTTGGTAGCAAGTTGGAGTTGAAGGAGCACTATTACCACCGGTATTATTGGCAACCCCTCGGCCACCATTGTAATCATGAGTGATGATACATACTCCTCCATGGCCTCCCCCAATACTAATGCCAATAGTTATCCCAGTGTCTAAAACCATAGAGGAATTGGAATCACATAACTTTGGCCAAGGCCCACAGGAATTAGAAGGTGATGAGGAATTCCAACCTCTGTTGGGAGATATGCCATTCATTGACATATCCTAGGAGGATCCCCCACAAGAAATAACCTTTGTGGAGGTTATGATTGATGAAATCCTAGTGGGGACCCCCCATGGTTGTGACTGAAAAAAAAAAGTCAATAAATCCAAGTGGTTTCATGGGAAATAATACCACAAGTGAAAAGGCACTAATTGTCAAGGAAACTAGGGACTTAGCAACTTCCCTTGGTAAAAAATTTGTGTGTGTTTCTATTATGAGGGACATTGAGTGAGATGAAATAGTGGATGGGTACCTATGCCTCTACTCAAATATTGGGACAAGTAAGTAACCAACTCCCTTAGATCCACCCCCATACTCCAATTGGAAATCAATGGGGTCTACAATCCCTTAGCAACATTGCAAGTAACAAGATCCATTTCAAGTTAAATTAGAAGATGAGGTAGAAGGAGTCTACAACTGAGTTGATAGGACAAGTAGATGATAGTATACAGTCATTCAACATACCTCATGCTAATCACACCATGAAATAATTTCAAAAGGGAGACTAGGTCTGTACGCAAAATGTGGTGGATCTACGAAAACTAGATCTCTCATCCCTCACAAAAAACATAATAGATTCTAGCAAAGAGTTGCAAGGGAGGTTTAAGAACTAGGATGAGTATGTGGTTGATCTATAGACTCAGAACCTGTGGTAGAAGGAGGAGGTGGAGAAGCTCGGTGAAGAAAGGGTTGCACTGTAAATTTAAGTTGAGTGGGCCAATGAGAATGAAGTGAAATGGAAAGTACATGTAGAAGAGGAAATTGTAGCATTGGAAAGAGAAAAGAAATAAGTGACAAATTATAAGGCTAGAGAAGATATGGTCTATGAAGAAGAAATCAATGTGAAGGAAGAGTTGTCAAGATGCTTTGAAGAGGTTTTGCACCATGTTCCAAAATATTTCAAGATCATGCAACAACCTATCATGATTATCAGTAAGGTGATTGAAACCCTAAGTTAGATTGTAGAGAATAAGAAAGGGTTGCTAGAGTTGGAAGCAAAGACAGAAGAAAGGTAGGCAACAAAGAAGGAAAGACAAGAGACAAAATAGAAGCTATAGAGGCCAAGGAACACATAAAGAACCATGTGTTGATAATTGACCTAGTGATCACTAAAGCATGAGCTCAAATGTAAATCCTAGAGTGTTTGCACCTCAAGTGTTAGAAATTGTGGACAAAGTTTAAAAAACATACAAACATTTTGGTTAGGCCTAAACAATAGATTGACTAGTTCAAAGAGAAGTATGAGCATGTATACATTGATCCCATTAATTCTGACAATGAAGACAATATGGAAGAGGATCAAAGACTCACATTGAAGCAAGATTCTCTAGAGGATGAGAAGGAAAGTTGGAAAAAATTGGCTAGAGAAATATCATGGAAGGCTTAGTCCCAGTTTGCAACTACGAAGAAAATGAAACAACATGCAAAGGCCAAACTAGAAGCTCTTTTGGAGGTTTTGATTGCAAATGAGGACATTTCAAAAAGAAATTGGGTAGAGTGTGCATAGAAATTGTAAGCATGTCATCTTCACATGGACACCCATTTTTTATGAATTCAACAAATACACGAATGTCTCCATTTGTGAAATCCTTGAGCTAGACCCATTGTTTTAATAATATGTTCATAAACCAGCTTGAGATGAGTTGGAAGGGGTGGCAGAGGTGTTATCGTGCCCCCTTTTTTCCTACGTACAAATGGCATAGAGCATTGATCACCAGAGGATGGATCCATTCAATACCTAGAGCTACAAAAGCCTAAGTACACAAATAGGGAAAAGATTGAGAATCCTCTGTGGAACCAAGGTGCCAAGACCCTCTACACATTTACCAAAGGTGCGGTGCCCTTTTTGTATAGGTCGATTACAACTATCAAGTTCTATAACATTTTGGAATATTTTGTAACCAACTTAAATACCTATATATATGATATTAAGGTTGTTATGTAATGGTTTGCAGTTTAACAAGTTAATTCATGATTTACCCCTTGTTGTCTAATGTTAGTTCTGTAGTCATGTTGAATATGTGAGGCCTGGATATAATCCGTTCTCTACTTAATATAATGGGATAACATTACTATTATGATCATTTTTATTTGTTATGGCTTATTTTGATGATGTTACATTTTTATGATCTCCATGTATACATTAATTCCTCTTTATTAGATGAATGTGATCAAAGTTCAATGAATGGACTCTGTGTCCCCACTAACTTCCAACACTATGTCATTAATTAATCAACAACTATCAAACATTCCTTAGGGTAGACCTCATAAATTTGGAAGGTCTCATATGTTGGAATACTAGAATATAGCGAACCTTTGTTAGACACCTTTTGTTGACCCTGTGTCTATAAAAGAGCCAAAATTGATCTCATTTCTTGAGAATTTGAGATCATGCAGCCTGAGACTCTTTTAGATAGCTTATAAGTTTAGGAAAATATGCTCAGTACGACGAGGATGAAACACGTGACTCCATGTGGCAGTTTGATAGATGGACCAATAGGAAGACAACCTATATAAGGATGATTTCAAATACCATAGGTTAACATGTACAAGTGGGAGAGAAAAGAATATACCCAAATCATTCATATTTAAAAGGACTTGAGATGTTTTGTTTTGTTTTCCAAACCTCAAACACTCATTCCAGTTCAAGTGGATAATATTTTTTAGTCCATGGGATGTTGTAAGGATTTTAGTTCCTTTTTATTAGCTATATATTTCCTTCCCTACAATCCTGACACTAGACCATAATCACTTTACACAATGGTTTCAGCATTGCAAGGTGACAATTGGTTTTAGTAGCTCAATTTGTTGAGGGAATATTTCCTTAAAAATAATTGATTGCATGCCATGCAACGATCATCAAAATAAAAACATAGTAATCCAACATCGATTATAACTTATCATAACAAGGAGGTCACAAATACATGTGGCTATCTATGGATGGTTCACATCATCAATTATAACTTATCATAACAAGGAGGTCACAAAAACATGTGGCTATCTTTGGATGGGTCGCGTAATATTAATTATGATACCTCCCTTTTTCCATGACATGTTCCACGTATACAATGAGAATATTTCATGTGGCACCCTTTTGGATAGTCATCCCATCACTATAAAACAATATAGAGGTTGATCATGGAAGAGTTGGACCAATCCTATATTGACGTGTACATTCAATCACGTAGATGTCCAACTAGTAAATATTCTGGTAGTAAATCAAAGCATTATGAAAGGAATATGTGGAAAAAGGTTTTGAAAGGGGTAAAGTGTAATTATTAGCTATACAAATGTCAAAGGTATCTGAATAAAGGTGGAGTCTGATAAGCTCTTTGGGTCCATCAAGTATCAGCTGAAATGAGCACTTTGCATTTCAAATTTTGTATCTATAAAGTGCCATAGTTATTCCATTGGAATGGATCATCACAACAAATCTTACAGTATCATACAATATTTTTTTATGCGGTGTTTTTATCTATATTTTAGATTTAATATTACTAGCTTAACACAAAAAATATTGAAATAAATTAAAATTTAAATGAAAGAATATAAGAACATAAAACACCATATATACAATGAACAAAATATGTACCTTGGGAAAACCTAGCGAGAAGGTAAGACTTATGCCTTGCTCTTTTATTCTCAGTTATGAAATGAAAATGTAAAGAAAGTGCACTCACTATGGAGTTTCCATGGACATTTTGGCTTATATTTTTGTTATAGGATATGTTTCTTCCTCTAGTCTACTTCAATATTCCATTAGCAATGATCTGCTCTACTATGGAACAATAGTCAATACCATAAGAATGAGAATCGCTTCCAATTCTAGTGCATGATATTTAATAATGTCACGATAGACATGTAAGGTTAATGGGTTACAGTTCTTGCATACCTCAACTCATGATTATGGTTAGGGTTATGGTTTTGGACCCTCTATAATCTTCTTGAAATTCCACACATGACTAGCTCCGCATGTGTGAGTATTGTACGTTGGCATGTCATCTACTCAATATAATCATAGTGGTCAATATGATAGGTCAACTTGTGGGACACATAACTTCCTCATACAAACTCCATTTGAGGTGATCTTTGTGTTATTGGATATATCTCAACATGTAGAATAATGTTGAGAGGCTAAGAAGTTTGTTCAGAATTTTTTTGCCCTAAAAAATGTCATTTGATGGCTCAAGCAGGCTTTAGAAATTTTTGAACCCCAAATCATCAAAACAAGACTTGCCCCTAAAATGGGCCCTACAAGACAATAACATTGATTTTCACCCAAAAAGTACCAAAATACATGACAAATTATATAAAGATCCATTTTGGATCATTTTTTTGAACTCCCTAGATGCCCGATGCCAATCAAAGTTGAAGTTCATAGTATTTTTTCAGGGTTGTGGGGGCATCAAATGATTCCTTAAACAAAATAAATCTTCCTCAATAGCTAGAATAAATATTCCTAAATGTTCAATATTGGGCCATGTATACTTGACTAACGTGCACATGGACCAATTTTCAAGTGTCACCCAACCCTCAAACAAATTACTTTGTCTTTAGGGTGATGTTAGTAAAATGAGATCCCATTGAAAATTTTCACACATTTCCTCTATGTTTTAGGTCTCTTACAAGCACACTAACCTAATGATCTTTGTACCCATATGTTCTTTAAGTAATTTTGTGATATTCCAAACCCTCAAAAGTGGGGCCCCGACCATTCCAAGTGGGGCCCCGACCATTCCATGCATCACCTCCAATATCCACATGGAAAGTTCTCATTTCTTGCAAATAGAGGAGGATTTGTGGGATTGAAAACAAAATGCATACATCGATAACTTCAATATAGGCATTGATCCATAGGATATTATATAGGAAAATATAATAAATAACTTTCTAATATGTAATAAAGGTTGAATTTTTTATCAGATTTTTAAGCAATCTAATGCATTCAATTTTAGATCTGAAAATTACTTCCAAGTGACCTCAAACAATAAACTAGGGTTGTTATCACTGAATAATTTTACACTGAAATTATGACAAAAAGTTATAGAAGAAGCACAAATATCAAAGAGAAATCATCCATACACAAGAGACACAAATTATGTTCAATAAAAAATTTAGATTGAGAATTTATGAGGACAAAACCAGTCCTCTCAGCAAAAAATACAACTTCATAAAATTCTAGAAAACTCTTCCAAATTAAAAATAATATGTACTCGGTTTACATCACCCTATACGACTGTTGGCGTCACTTGTTGTATGGCTTGCCTAATAAGTTGTACGGTCCACACGTGTCGTATGGATTGTACAGATCACACATGCGACCTATTTTTGGTTTTTGTATGGTTTGCATGTGTCATGCAAACTATACGACTAACACATGTGGCCTCCTCTATTTCTCCTCTCACACGTGTGAGATCATGTGTGTGACCTCTCTCTCTTGGCTGAAAAATGAGAAAAGAAAAATAGAAAACCCTACGCCAAATTTATCCAAGTAAAGAAGTTTCTTTGTTGAAATTGCCACCCCAATCTCCTTGGAAAGGGTTCTCACTCACTCATGACAACACCATAATGACAAGATGGAAATTTCAAAATAAGATGTATGGTGCCTCCTCACATTGCCTCTCCTAGGAGTCTAATGAGTGAGTTTAGTAACCCCTTCTAAACTCAACATTAAATTATAAATTTGTATTCCTCCATGTGGGTGTGAAGCCCTAACACAAGCCCCAACTCCATACAAGAGGGTTTTCAAAAAATAAAAAATACAATGTGAGTGCCAACAAATATTCCCACTTTCCCAACACCAAGGCCTATTATTGCATAGTTTGTAGTTTGGGAAAATCCCAACCCAATAAGAAAGTGTGACACAATTGGGGACACATATCACTATCACCTCAATAAATATCCCCCTCGTTCTAGTGATGGAAAATTCCAACACAAGGGAGGCTTCCTGGGTGACCCTAGGGGGATTGTAAGAGAGAACCCAAGGAGAAGAAGGGAATGCCCCTATAGGTCACAATGAAGATACTCTAGGGTATTTATGGAGGATGAGTATCGGTCAAGGAAGAGTTGTAAATGGAGAGTACCTGCAAAACAAATGTTAGACAACCAAAACCAAGACAATATATGATGAAAAGAGATCTAGAACAAGGGGGAAACAACAAATTATGCTTGTTGTCCCAAAATTTGTAGCACTAACAATTATATATCAGCGATGACAAAGTTATAATAGCTTCCAATTAAACCATCAAAATCAAGTATATGATATTGAAAAATAAATCTTGTAACTAGTACACAATGTTCCAATGTTTAGACCAAGACTTTGATAGCAAAGGAGGGTTGTTAAAGAGTGTTATCAGAAAGTATTTATGACATCCCAATGGCTATAGAAAACCTTTGCTACAACAAAAAATTCTAACCACTTAAATTAGCAAGTAAACCACCCAATCAATAGCTTATTATTGATAGAACAATTATCAAAGCTAACAAGTAATTTTCAGCAGTAGAAAAGTGGAAAAAGAGTGTGAAAGAGTAAGTTTGTTAATGCATCCCTAATGGTTTTAGATTAATGTTTGTTACAACAACATAATCATGTATCCAATCAAGACTCCCTTGGAGAAAAATAGATCCTAAATCATGCAATATTCAAATCCAAACTTGAAAAATCCAATCTCTCAAATTTTGCATTTACCTATGCAACAATATGCAATATCCAATGCAATTAGTGCCTTATCTATTAGGTTAATGGAGTTTCTTCCTTGGACAAAAACCTAGACAACAAGGAGAATAAAAAATTTCTTTGAGAATTAAACCCTTATAAATCCAAAGAAGATACAAAATCTCCAAATCTTCTAGCTTAGAAATCCAAGTTAAGATAGGGCTTGATAATCTTCTAGGGGTCTAATCCCTCTTACTCCCTAGAGAAGATAAACCCTAGAAGGGCCTTACTACAAGGGTACAATCCCTCTTACTCCTTGTAGAAATCCTTAATCCCTTTCAATGAAAATAGAATAAAATTCCTTGATGGAGGGTGTATGCCCTTATACTTCTCCTTGGGTTTGATAGTATAACCTTAAATTTAAGGGAAAAAACACAAGATTGCAGAAATTCCTTACCTAATCCAAGAGATAGCATGAAAAAACCTTACTTATCAAAGAAATTCCAACAATTTTCCAAGAAAAAACATCCAAGAGAAGTTTCTAGCCTTTAATCCACCAATAGGCAATTGTAGCATCCATAATGACAAGAAAAGAGACACAACTACATTTTAATCCAAAATCTGACGGCATCCTCCGACGCCACCCAAAAAAATTGCATTTTCATCGGATTTTATCTTTATAAATTGTAATGTTGTTGTGTTTTTTTCGAATTGTTCTCAAAGAAGTCAGATATCCGATGGCAATTTATAAGGAGTCGGATATACGACGGAAATTTAGAAGGAGTCAGATATCCGATGACAATTTAGAAGGAGTTGGATATCTGATGCCTTCTAGATATCATCATACAGTTTCCCTTTGACCTAAACTTAGTCAACTAGTGATATGTCCTCACATTTATTATAGGAATGTTCAATAGTCCATAGTCGTCAGAAATACGACATATATTTATTTATTTATAAAAACCTAGAATACTAGAAACATTCTAACTTTTTTGTTATACTAGCGACGACTTGCGAAGGTTATAAGGATTGTTTTTCCTACAACAAACCAGAATTATTTTATTTGTTACTATCATTACAAATATTTGAAGTGTGGAGCCTAATTTTTTAATATCAATAATCGTCACTCAAGTTTGGTAAAAGAAAATGTAACATAACAATATTCTTGATCCATGAGAACAAAATCGACAATTACTTGCTAGATTGTGGGATGGAGTGAAAAGAAAGGGTGATGGGAAATGTTATTGTCCTTGTAGTCAATGCAGGGGATTTAATAGGAGAAGATTAAATATCTCAACATCTAAAAGACATTGTAGGGAACATGGATACGTTGAGGGGGGGCATGAATATCATCAATTGGTAAGTTGTTCATTATATATGTCTTTATATTCATATTTTTTGTAAATGTATGTATCATTTTTATATTTGTTATATATACACTAATATATTTTGATGGTTTGTAATTATAAAGGAAATGCCTCCTAGGGAATATCCACACATGGAGAATGTGGTTGCAGAACAAGCACCGGAGGAACATGGAGTTGTGAATATTGAATATCAAGTTAATGATAATATGGAAGGCAATGATCATTTTGATAACATATTTGAGGAGGATGGTACAAATACATTGATCCATGATACATTTAATGTTAGAATGGACGATGATGATCATGAAAATGACGGCTTTGATGATGTTCATGATTTACCTCTACTTGAGAAGGAATATGAACCCATTTATGAAAGCTCCAACATAACTCTTCTCTTTGTTGTATTGTTGATAATGAACTTGCAGGTTATGAATGGTTTTTCAAACACATCGATCAGACAAATGTTAAGGTATGTAATATATTTCATATATATATATATATATATGATCATGATAAAGGTTATCTTTGTTCCTTTAAAAATTTAATTGTTAGTTCATCAGTAAAATTAATATGGATGAGATACTTGTTGTTAATATTCTTGATATTATATTGACCATTTTTTTTTAATTTATTGTACCATCTTGATAGTTGAATATTTGTTACCACCGTCAAATATTTTACCTCGCACATACGAAGATTTATCTGCCATCATGAAAGATATTCGAATGGAGTATTAAGCAATTGATGCATGTCCCAATGATCATATTATATATTATAAAGGGTATGAATTTGAAACAGAATGCCCCGAATGTCATAGCAGTAGATATCGAATAGATCAAGTAAAACAAAAGGTGTCTCGCAAGGTTCTTCATTATATTCCCATTATTCCACGCTTGCAATGACTGTTTAGGTGAAAAAACTTAGCAAAACTGATGGATTACCATGCACGAAATAGAAGTGAAGATGACATTCTTTGAATCCCTGCAGATGGTTCTGCATTTAGAGACATGGAGGGAAAATGGCCACACTTTAAAGAAGAACCTTGTAATTTTAGGCTTTCTTTGGCAACGGATGGTGTCAATACATTTGCAGAGATGAGATCTATTTACTCGGTGTGGTCTATTTTTGTTATCAATAATAACATTCCTCCACGTATATCAATAAGGAGGGAGCATATAATATAATGTTGGCAATGATTGTTCCAAGTATGTGTTTACAACAATGTTTTCTTAATGCACTAGCATCTCATTTGTCATATTTGTTGCATAATTTCATATATTGATTTTCATTTACTCATATATATTATTTATGTATGTAAAATGGTTGTAATAATTATGTATTTTATATGTTCAAATCAATTAGGTAAGTACCAAGTTAAATATATGAATGTATATATAGAGCCTCTTATTGATGAGCTACTAAAGCTATGGAATGGCATTAGCATGTATGATGTCTCTATACCAATAGGAAAAAGGAAATCGCAATTCCATGCAATGATTGCATGGACAATTCATGATGCTCCAGGGATAACACATTTTTGTGGTATGCAATTATAATGTGAAATTTAATAGTATTTAATTTTATGAAGTTGATATATTAATCATGCATGCTTTTTAAATAATTCATTATTCATTATATATAATATATTATAATTCTCATAGTTAATCCATCTCTTGCATGTCTTCAAACAAAGGGAAAATTTGCATGTTCAGTTTGTGGTCCTAAGATGAAATCTTGTTGATCAAATTTTTTAGGAAAGGAGGTGTTTGATGAGTATAGAAACTTTCTCTTTACGAATCATAGGTATTGAACTACCGAAAAAACATATTTTCAATAGGAAAGAAGAGACCACATTAAAACCACATAGAATGAAACCTCACCTATGGAAGTTGCAATATAATAGAAATCGTCAAGGTACGAATCAAATTGTCTATCTATGATTATGATCATGTATGAAATGTTTTTTAATTTATTTTTTTTATAATGTGTTTTGAAAATTTACTATAATTGACAACGATTTTTGTAATTTATTTAACTATGATTCATGGTGGTCGTGATCATGAAGGTGTTAATGGGCTTCCACGAGGTATGAAAAGTTATCCCAGACAATTCAGTAGGTTTCCCTAGTATGAGAACCTACAAATTGTTCATTTGTTTGATACAAAGCATATCGGAAAGAATGTAGCTGAAACATTATGGTGAATATTGGAAGGGGGGAGTGACAAAGAAAAAATTGTCAAAATTTGCAGTGACATTCAGGAAGCCAATCATGCAATGAAAGATGTCATTGAATTAAATAATGATGGAGACCATATTAATATAATCTCTCTTCCATGGTTATTTACGGATCATCAAAGCAATGTTGTAAAAGAAGTCATATGAAAAATTAAATTTCCCACGGGATTTTGTTCGAACATAAAGAATATCTTAACAAAGAAAGGTGATTTTGGGGGGGTAAAAACGCATGATTGGAATATCTTCATTAAGATAATTATTCTAGTTTATATATTGACATATTTGTATTCTACATGTTGTTGGTGTAATTTTTTGTGTGCTTTTGGAAAAAAATAATGAAACGATTTTATTGTTATAGTATGTTCTACCTCTATCTCTCACAAACAACTTTGACAACAATGCAAAACAAGTTATATTTGATCTTGGAAAATACATGAGGTAAGTAGTAATATTTTGCATGCATAAAGTGTTTGTTTAAATCATTGTAGAACTTATATTTGACATTTGTTTTAGTAATTGTACTTATGTACTATATTATTTATTTTCGTTAAATCGTGTGATTTTCTTGCATCACTTGTAGATGGTTTTCATCTAAATAAAACCATAAAGAAGATATAAAGTATTGGAAGAGATAAATTCCTCATCTAATTTGTGAAATGCAAAAGTTTATACTTCATCATTTTTCAATGCACAAGAACACTACCTCATACACCAATTTGAGGAGATCGAATTATGTGGACCTATACACACAAGGTCAATGTGGATGGTTGAGAGGCACTTGAAATTTTTAAATGCATTGGTTAGACAGAGATCACTCCCTGAGGATTGTATGGTGGAGGGATATATGGTACACCAGACCATAGTGTATATTTTTGAATATCTTCCAGGGTTAGCATTTATTAAGATCGATTTAGATCGACGCATTGGTGATCCAAACTCCATTAAAAAATTCGAAGGCGATTACCTCATGGGGAAAGGTAGATTGAGGAAGGTGAAAGGTAATTATTAGATGGTGTAGATTAATTATAATACATTTGACTATTGGATTTTATGTATATATCGTAATTAATTATTTAATTTTTAATCTTCAATATGCATCAATTATACAGGCATATCGTGTTAAGTAATTATACATTTGTGAAATATTGTAATTTTATTCTCATGCAGTTGGTTGAGAGTGGGATGCACTACACATTTATACGTCGCAAAAAATCTTGATTAGATGAAAGTATGGATTGAACAATGTAAACAATCTAGTCAAGGATTATCATGGGAAGGTGTGGCTTCATTGGTTAAAGCAGCACACCACAATGGAGATATCAATCTTACACAAAGGGAAATTGATTTAGCATATGTTTTAAAAGATAAACAGGCAAGCATATTAATAAGCCATACTATTTAATTATTTTCAATTATATTGATGTACAATTTGATTTTTTTTTAATTGCATACTTTCCAAACATAAAATATTTACTTAAGTATCAATTGATGATGTCATTTTTGCATGTTTGGCATATTGCAGGTAAAACACCATAAAGCTATGTGGTGCAACGGTCATAAATTTCGCATAAAAAGGTTGGATGAAACAAAGAAAACATATGATCCTGGGATAACTGCAGTCTTTGTGGTGATGAATTTTTCCTGTAGAAGTGACAAACATCCAAAATTGTCAGAAAATTGATATTATGGGTATTTGGAAGATATTATTGAGTGTGATTTTAAATCCTTAAAATTAGTTCTATTCGTTGTCAAATGGTATAGGCTATGATTGAATCAATGTGATCCTAATAAAATTGTTATTGAACATGCTAATGGATTTACCATGGTCAATACAAGGTCACTTGAACCAAGAACAGAGCCATGTGTTCTTCCAAGTCAATGCGAACATGTATTTTACTCAGAGGTTTCAGGTAGAGGGGGTTGGTCATTTGTTATTAGACACGATCCAAGAGGAAGGCCGGTAAAGTATAATGTAGAGGAAGATCAAGAGGGTATTGAATAAGAAGATGATGTATAGGATCAACATGAGTTAGATTATCATGTTCCAGAAAAATATGTTGAAGAATTAGTTGAACCAGATGATGTAGGAGACAATGTTCACGAAGATGATATCAATGATGACATTATCAAAAATGACATCGACGATGACAATGATGATATGGTCAATCCTTACAATGTTGAATCTGGATTGGATGATACAGATGTAGACTTGGATGGAGAAGATGATCAATTTCATTGAAGTGTATGAGGTATGACTTAATATTAGTATATTGTATGAGGTATGGACTTGTATTAGTATACTGTATAAATTAGTGTTCAAGTTTAATTATTTCATTTTCTAGTATGTTGATATATGTTATAGGAGACGTTTCTTAATTATGACAAAAAACACATTCATTTATTTTCTAGTATACATATTTTGTCAAGTTTTTGGGAATTGAGAGTGACGTGGGGGTGTGGGGGGGGTAGATGAGCTTACACCTTCAGCTGGTTGGCCCCATTCAGTAGATAATATTAAACAATTCTCGAAACTAAGAGAATCTCAGCAAGGTTATAAATGCACAACTATGCTTATTTCACCTAGTTCGTTATTATATGATATTTGATAACTCAAAAATAAGGCACACTTGCTCATGTACTTGAAACCAGCGCATATAAATCATGACATGTGAATGGGGCCAACATTGAAATTTTTTGAATTTGTGCTTGTATGGACTGAAATTTCACATGGTTATACTAAACGCATGCAATGATAGTATAGGAGGGTTTCCAGACTCAAACATGACTCACACAAACAATTTGACAATCAAACAACAAGTCTATAGAACAATTAATGTGAATGGGGCCAATGTTGATTTTGTTTTCAAGTTGTGCTTGTATGGACTGAAATTTCATGACATGTTAGGAAAAAACGCATGCCTTGATTGTATGGTAGGGTTTCTGGACTCAAACATGACTCAAAAAAAGAATTCTACAATCAAATATTCTTTGGTTATTCTATAAAAACCCAAAAATAAGGCTTGTTTGTTGATACTTAGAGGGGGGTGAATCAGTATCAAGTACAATTTGAAACATTTTTCAACTTATACTTAAACCATTAAATTATATCCAATGAGCAATGAACAATAGTATAAGAGTTACACCAATACACCACAGTACACCATGCACAATATATGAGAAATAATCAATAGTTATTGTTCAAGGGAAGTAATGACTTCCAAAGGTAGCTACAGATTCCAAATGTAAAGGGAGGGATAAACCTCCAAGAGGAAGATACAATCCTCCAATATCAAGAGAGGGTTTAACTCTCCATCCTTTCCCCTTCCTTCCACCCAAGAATATATGAGATATAATAAAATTTTACATTAAATCATCACCATCAACCAACCATCACATAGAACCTGATAATGCTTCATGATAATTCTTCAACTTCTGCAATTCTTCAATTCTTGGAATACTCTGATCCTATAGATAATATTACTTAATTTATTTTCTGAAACTTCTCCAAGTTTCACTCCTTGAATCCTCCCCAAAAGGAAGTTATAGAAAGAATGGTAGACCTTATTCAATTCTGGTTTACTCAGGAGACCGAACTTGTACAGAATGCCTCTCACTCAATATTTAACATCTGATTCTGAAACTCGAACAAAAGAAACTAAAGTCCATACTATTTCCAATGAAATTGGTCCCACATCATTTGGATTATCTATGAAGAATTTATGACTTGTTTACCCATAACACCTTTTTATTGACTAGCTTCAGGACTGGTCAAAAACCCTATCTTCCACAGAGTGTATCTCCATAATTATAGAAAATCAAGAGTTGAAAATTTTACCACATGTACCTTCACATGTCTTCTCAATAGAATAGAAATTTCACCATCTAAATCGTTCTAGAAAAAAATTTATAGTGAAAATGGTAAGATGACCTGAAAATAACATACCTTAGAACACATCACCAAAATACTTCATCCTCCCTTGAAATCCGGCCTTCTTTACTTCTGATTTCCTCTGAAATTCGACTTGTATTTAAAATGAATGTATAATGATATTTATTTCTACCATTTATGTCACTTCCTTT
>SNQJ01S0021421.1:0-32979 GCA_010110895.2 Picea sitchensis | reverse complement strand
TTTGTGCTTCTATGGACTTGGATGGAGAATATATATATATATAAAGTCAATGTAATTGAACATATTCTCCATCCAAGTCCATAGAAGCACAAACTGATAGAATTATTGACTTGTATTGGTATATTGTACAAATTAATGTTCAAGTTTAATTATGTCATTTTCTAGTATGTTGGTATATGTTGTAGGAGACATTTCTTAATTATGACAAAAAACACATTAATTTATTTTCTAGAACATAGATTTTGTCAGGTTTTGGGGAATTGAGAGTGACATGAGAGGGGGGGAACAGATGAGATTCCACCTTCAATTGATTGGACCCATTCAGTAGAGAATATTAAACAATTCTAGAAACTAAGAGAAACATTAAGGTGTTGAATACAAGAAGTGTCTAAAAGGACAAATGGTACACTTGTGATGTAGATCTAAATAGTGTTTGGGAAGAAAAGAGGAAACTAGTTTGAATTTGTTTCATATGGTAGCATTGATTGTTCATTTCCTAGGATTATGGGTAGTGTTCAAGGCCCTATGTTTGAGGAGTGAACCTATTCCCAATAGAGGGTGGATTTTCGAAGACCTTTCTAAATACATAACAAGAATAAGGGCATTCAAGCTTATATGTTGTAACTAAAACTATTATATGTAGAGGTGTGGAAATAAGTTAATGTGGAGTAGGGTGCACATGTTCTTAACATATTTAGGGAATATTATTCCCTTTTTTCACATTAATTATTACAGTTGCAGGATGTATATTTCAAGGAAGAATGAAATAATATTCGGTTGTTGATTTGACAACATTTAATAGTGATATATGGATCCCATTTCATGGTAGTAGTTTCACTCTTTGACAATGAAATAATGTTGATTTGAAGGGAACCTGATAGAAATTATGACAATGAGAGGGAATTGTTGCAAGGGATATTTTTTTCCCTATTTCATGTGTAGGATGGTAGTATATTTTTATGAACAATTATACTTATTATGACATCTATCATGGTCATTAATTTGACAACAATACGACATTGTTGCCAAGGAGCAAAGTCCAACTTCCTAATAAATAACTTAAAGGCCACATGACATATTGGTGAGTAGTACATTTGAATATTTGTGGTGAAACCCCATTCATTTTAAATTTGAATGACGAACGACTTATATTTGTGGTGAGAACAAGCAATGGTATTAAAGAAAAACAAGGTCTAATGTCTCACTTGACAACTCTACTATGAGGGATTTAGCAACATGGATCAATGTTAAAGCCATGGAATCCACCTAAATATGCATGCAAATAATATGATGGTAAATTAACTTTATGGTTGCAAAAGATATCTTTAATTAAGGAAATCATGTAGTATTTGTTTGACACACTCGAAAAGATTGAAGGAGGTCAACAACGTGAGGATTTGAAGCGTAACTCATTGACTCTCTATAATATGTTTTTCAAAATTGAAGAGCATATTCAACATGTTTTCTATGAAGATTTGAAGAACCTAATAATCAATACCCTTTATTTGTGATGAAATCCCTTCAAGAAGAGCATCCCCTAAAGATCATGCTACAAGAGCGAGGGCATCTTTATTCGATAATAATTTCTCAATCCAATCCCATTGTAGTCTCTACTTTTGAGATTGATCATTATCCATAGTTGGGATGTTAAATTGACCCTATTAAACATTATATGGAGGATCTAATTTAGATCTAGACATAGAAGATTTGTCTTGGTCTTCATCTTTTGTCTTTGACCCATAATCATTTAGGTCATGATTTGCAAATGGCCATAGGTTTTCCCCATCTAATTGTTTGCCACGTCTATGAAAGTATACATAACCTACCCCTTATGTATTTGAACCTATGACCTCCAAGGAGTATACACATTTTCTTAACCATTAGGCCCACTATATAATATTTATTAATTATAATAATATATTTATTATGTTATGACATAATATGATGATGATGTTGATCTAATTTTAAGTTCATAACCAATCCTCACACCAAATTGGTGTATGAGACCCCCTTGTTTGTGGGATAAGGGACCCCCTCCATAAAATTATTTGACCGCTTATGACTATAGAGGTATACATACCCTACCTCGTTCTAGATTTGAGCATGTGAACTGTTGGTTACTTGAGCTGACCTAGGTTCTAATCTCAAATAGATTTCCAACAAAACCCTCAAAACTATCGGCCCTCCTGGTAAACCAGAAGGCAACGCTGTGCACAGGGTGCACAGCACAGTCTCATCTGAGATATATTATATGGGGACTGCAATACTCGGGTGTTTGCAGTATAGGAATGAGTGGGGATTGTGGCTAGGTCATTTTCCTTGTGCATCATCATCATTAATCATTCATCTACTTCTATGATTCATTCATCTTTAAACCTATGCATGCATATTGATATAAATAATTTTAATGATTCATTCTTGAGATAATGATTAACAGAATACTAAAAACATTCATTAACAATCACATAGAACACCATGTTTTACTGTGGTTCACCCCCTCATGGGGCTACATCCACAAAGATATGGCTTCTCTGCTCTTTTATTTATTTTGCTGTAAAATCTGTGTTGTGTGCATTACATCTTTAGTATTACAATCAAAATGAGGGTAAGTATTGTCTGGGAGGTTGACTAGATCACACCAGGCTCCTCATCATGTGACCTAACCCTCAAATACTAGATTATTTGAATATATGAAAAGAATCATAAAAAAACTTACTACAATCAAATAGTTTCCCAACCAACCAACTCTCAATAAACAACTGACCACCCTTTTCCTAGACCTCCTAGGTCCTTATTTATATTACTCTATAGGATTGTAGTCATCACAATATTTGTGAAAAAACATAACCCTAACATGGTTAGGTTTGTCTGCATGCGTGTCACATTGAATTTCCTCATGCATGTTGTTTTTCCTTCTTTTTTTGCATGTTGTTTTCCTGCCACCTGTTGCACGCGCTCCAAAAATAGATCTTACTTCTAAAAATGGGCTTGTTCCCAAAATAGAATTTCTTCCCGAAATAGGCGTGCTCCCAACAAGCTCCCAACACTGACATATGGCTCATCCCTAGCCACTCAAGTGGTGCACGCTCCCTATATAGCCTTATCCAAGCTATGGAACATCTCTACTAGTTCCTTCCCTTTTTCTTTCACCTACGCAGTTTTGTCTGTTAGCNTGTTGTTATTTATTCTTGTATCTATGTTGTGCTTTCTGAATTTGCCTACACCATCCTTGTCTTCTCTTCCTCCAGCTCCATAATTATCTATGTTGCCTATTCCTGAAGGAGCTCCAAATGGGCTTGTCTTTCTTGCTTATCAATCTACATTGTCTTTAAATTAGTATGTCGGGTCTTCATCTCTTGGGTGCCTTTCAAGCACTCGGTAATGCTCATGGTTTTTTTTCATTGCTTCAATTCCTGCATGGTAGCATTGATTTACTCCACTTGTTGGTCCAACTATTTGACCTTTTCATCATCTTCCGAAGTGGTCTAAATCTGTGTAGCTCTATCAAATAGTTATGTGACTTCCTTTTCTTCCCTTGTCATTTCCTCTATCTAGAGTGCGGTTTGTTGTTCTCTTTTATCTCTAACCTTAGGAGGAGTCGTATGATTAAGTTTTTCTTTCAGATCCTCAATCTCCTTCCTATATCCTTCAATCATCTGTGTAATGATATTTATCTTTTCATCTGCACTACTATCTGGTGCTCGTGCGCTATCTGGAATGTGGTTGTATACCATTGTTAGCCCCTACTCTATATTTTCAGCATGTTCTTTTTCCTTCTCCTTCTCCGAGCTCAATTGGTCGCAGGTGATATGTAACATCTCTGCGACCCCCCTACCAACCTCCAAGTTGGTGGAATCCATGCGGGCTCTAGGTTGTACTTCCCGCATTATACTAGCATGGAGTCTGTATAGTTCTTTTGTGGGTATATGGGCCATGACTACCTCAAAGTGATCAATGTCCCCCATGGGTTTCTGCATGGTCTTTTGATCAATTATGACCATCTACCATGTGACCGTGAATGTATCCCTTCCCTACACTAATATATGAATGATCTCATCTCCTTCTTTCTGAACATGGGGTCACTGTGTCTTTTCATGTTGTTGCATTGTGGCCTGCTGTGGTACTTCATGAATTTGTAACTGTTGTAGAGTTTCATGGACTTATATGAGTTTTTCCATGGTCTCTTCTCTATATTATTTTGCAACGCAGACCATGTCTTCCCCCTTGTCCTGGACCTTTTCCGCCACGAACTCAGAATCATCCTATGTCAAGGTGATGATTGGGTCCTCCTTGGTGTACTTCATATTTTTTCACATCTCCTCTACCTTTGTTGTCATCCTTTTTGTCTATGCGTTTTGTGCCCCAATCGTCGTCACCTGTGCCATTTCCTCGCTAACCTTAGATGTTTTCCCCTTCTTGGCATCATGTTGAATGTCTATCCTGGGCACCATTGTTGTCCTCCTTGGTCTCTTTGGCATTGTGTTGCTTCCTGATACCTGAGTGTGTGCCACATCCTTCCTAGTGTTAGTAGCTGGGATTTTTGTCTTTGTTGAAGGACCTGCTTTGGATTTCCCCTTAGGTTTGGTTGATTGTGTTGTGGTTGGCCTTGTTGTTGTTTTTTCTATTGGAATCTTCCACTGCACAGGCCAATATTTCATTATCCAATCAATCTCTTCTCTTGTGACATATTATTGCATCTCCAACCATTTCTTCTTGGGATCCCTTGCAGATTGGATCCACATATGGTGCATGGATTCCTTAAACTTGGCTATCCCTTCAGTTTCTTGGACCACTTCTATAGAAATGTGCCACACATTGAATGTGTTTGTTGTATCTCTTCTAGAAGCATAGAAAACACTGTGTTATTTTCCTGTTGATTTTATTATCCTTGGACTACCAAAGGGATTCATATCTAGTTGCATATCACTTCCCTTTCCTATCCAAAAAGGCTGAAAATTTTGGTTCTTTCCAAATCTATGAGGATAATTAGCCAATAATAATAGAACTCGGTTCCGTTATCTTGTACATATCTACAATCGATCAAGAATTGATTCAGGAGGTACGGTGCCCAACTAAACATTACTCCTTTCACGCAATGTGTGGCGACTGCGATGAATCCTGTTGGAGCCTCTTCTTTTCTGCACTTCCTCAACAACTTGCAATCCATGAGCTTGTTGGTGAACCTTTTCACATTATCATTGATATATCTAAGCACAATACCCATGTTTCCTCTGCGAGTACCAAATTTTTCCTTGACTAGATCGGTGATCTCCTTCTCGCATGCTTTATTGTCCAAGTATTCCTATGGTTGTGCACCCACTATGGGTAGTCTCGTAATTTTGGTAATCAATGCCACATCGAGTTGTACTGGAATATCCATCCAAAGGATGTTGCCATGAACCCAGGCTAGCAATTTTTAAACGCAAATACCAACATTTTTACCTTGCCCGAAGTGCAATATTTCCAGGAGGTTCATTATCTCAGAGTTGTAGATCCATGGTATCCATTGTGCAGGCTCCATGATTGGTTTTCCTAGGGGTCCAATTTCCCATGTGTTTTCTAAGTAGGATTCCTTAGCCAAGTCTGGGAATTTTTTTGTGTCATGCACATCATGGTCTGAGTACCTTAGTTTAGGTACTTTTCCAAGTATTTCCTCCAAAGTGACCATTGTGTCTGGAAGGTAGGGAAGTGTAATTTATGTGGCATCCTGCACCTTTCTTTTCTTCTCATTCGCAAATGGGCATGCTTCTGTTGTTTTTGTGTCATATTCTTCCCCCTCATATTTCAGTTGGTTGGTGATGTCCTCAACCAGCACCTCCTCTTCATCACAACCCTATTGCTAACCCTTCATTTCATTGGGTTTAGTCGGTGTTTCAGGATTAGGTTTTGTAATACCATTTCGAGTCACAGAGATCTGCCCTACTTCCCCTTATGAAATTTTCTATGTTTCATCCTCAACCCTTGTCGAGATGAGTGAATCTATCCCAAAATTGGTAACATCTTTGAGCTCAATGATGTTCTCGAGCTCCACCATCCTTTCCTTCCTCCTTTGTCCCTGTTGAGTAACCTGTACGTACTTCCTTGGAGCGCCAAACTTTGGTGGTGTCGTGTTGTATCCAATTTGAACACTCTCTCTCTTCTTCACACAATTATACCTAGGGCACACACTTATATCTCACTTTGTGCTCAAAAATCACTAAGTGTCATGCTAACGCGTGCTTTTCGCACTTAATAGACCCAGTCATAATTGTTTTTTAGTTTTTTCATGCATTTGCGTCGAGTCCATTTTTTCCTACGCATTGTCTTTCTATGTTGTCGTAGTAATTGTTGTGTGTGACTTTTTCCCACTTTCCTATTGTTCAACCAACTTCTGCCTCTTTTTGTGTTTTTCTTCTTTTTCTATTTTTCTATTCCTTTTTCTTATTTTTCTCCTTTATATTTATTTTTATTAGTTTATTTTCCTAATATCTACTATATTACACTATATACATGACTTTCTTATTGTGTTGTGATTACTAAGGGTTAGTAGGTCGACTGTCCATGTATAGTTTTAGTCGACTGTCATTGACCATTATTTTCATTTATGTTCCTCCCTAGTATTTTAGTTGCACAGATACTCCATCTGTGATAGTCGTTACTTCATATGCCCCTAGCTAATGCATTTTGAACTTACCATGGTGTTGCACAAATTCGTTGTCATAGAGAAGAACTAGGTCTCCCTCCTCAAATATCTTATTTTTAATGTGTCTGTCATTCCAGGCTTTGTTTCTTTCTTTTTGTGCTTCCTAGTGAAATCCTGTCAGAATCCTTTCGTCTTCCATTTCCATTAGTTGATTTAACCTCTCATGTATTGTGACTCTTTTTTTCATGTTGGTAATTACTGCTACACATAGACTAGGTACCAAAAATTCTAATGGCACCACTGCTTCATGTCCATACACCAATATGAATGGTATTTGTCTTGTCAACTTCTTGCATGTGGTCATGTATGACCATAATATTTCTAGTATTTTCAAGTCCCAATAATCCCTATTAATATTGCAGATATTAGTCAAAGAATTTTCCAAAATCTTTTTGAAAGATTTTATTGTCCCATTTTCCTGAGGATGATATGGTGTACTCTTCTAGTGATATACTTCAAACTCCTCAGTCCTAGCCTTGATGGTACTATTAATAAAATGAGTTCCTTGGTCACTCATCAAAATCCGGGGACATCCAAATATGGTGATCAACTGCTCAAATAAGAAGTGTGTTTCAATATTTGACTAGTGTTGCTTCTATCCATCTAGTTAAGTATTTGGTTGCAGTAATGATATATCTGGATCTTGGCCTTCTTGCTGGTGCATTAATAGGTCTGACAAAATCTATTTACCATTTTTCAAATACCTGCAGATTTACTTGTGGTCTTAGGGGCATCTCATCCCTCTTTTTGGGTTTGTCAACTCTCTAACAGACATCACAGTTCTGGCAATATTCCTTAGCATCTTTATGAACTATTGGCCACCATAGTCTTGCGCGCAATAGATTTTGTGTGGTATATTTTCCTACATAGTGTCCTCCAGCTATGCCTTCATGATATTTTGCTAAAATCCTGGGTCGTTCATGTTACCATACACACCTTCTCAAAATCTTATTTGCGCCCATCTTGTATAAATAACCTGCAATGATTTGATAGTCTGCCGCTATGAAAACCAGGTTTTTCTTCTGTGCCGTACTAAATTTATGTGGAACAACTCATGTACTTAAGTATTCAATGATATCAATGAAGTATTCATCAGCTATCTGTACTAAAGATAATTGCGCATCGGGGAATTTGTCTTCCAAGTTATTAGGTTCCTCTTCATTGGTTACCCTTGACAGGTGATCAGGTCCTGCATTCATCTTCCCTAGTTTGACTATTACTTCAAAATCAAATTCTTTGAATAATAGCAACCATGTGTAGATTCTACCCCCCAACATCGGCTTGTTGACTAGATATTTGAGGGTAGAATGATTTGTGAACATTTTAAAGTGTTTACCCAATACATAATGCTTGAATTTCTGAAGTGCATATACCATGGCTAGGCCTTCTCTTTCTATGGTGTTGTAATTATGCTCAGAATATGATAACTTCCTGCTTGCAAAAGATATAGGATGGTCTAAGTCCCCTACTCATGGTTGTGTGAAAAATTCTCCAAGTCTTATTTTTGATGCATCTATATGCACATGAAATTTATTTTCCCAATATGGAAATATTAATACAGGTGTTGTCACCATATTTTCCTTTAGAGTATCCAATCCTTGATGACAATCCTCATTCCATTGAAATATGGTGTCCTTCTATAACAATTTTTCCATTGGTGCAGTAATCTACACATACCCCTTTATAAACTTCATATAGTATCATGTATGTCCCAGTGTGTCTCTTAACTGGTGCACTGACTTTGGTGGTGGTAAATTCGCAATGACTGCAATCTTAGCAGGGTCAACCAGTAAGCCTTGTTTTCACATTATATGTCCCAAAAATATCCCAAAAGGTGTACCAAAAATGAATTTCTTGATGTTTAATGATATCTGAAATTCCCTACATATTTCCAACATTATTCTTAAAACTTATACATGGTATTTCAAAATACTATACACAGTCAAGTCATCTAGATATACTTCTAGAAACTGATGTATGAATTCCTTAAAAGCAGCTATGACTACCCTTGAAAACATAGATGGTTCATTCTTCAATCCAAAGGGAATGACTGTATATTGGCAGGATCCCCATTCTTTTGCTACAGAATGGGGATACTTTTGCTACAGAATGGGGATCCTTCCTGGTACCCTAGAGGACATGTTTATGGTACCCTGGATCTTCCTGAATGAATATGCTTCCTGGCCTCCCACATTCTCCAAGACCTCATCTGTAAAAGGAGTAGGGAAAGGGTCATGTAATAAGGCTTCATTGAGTTTCCTCAAATCAACACAAATTCTTATCTCCCCTTGCTTATTTTTTTGGACTACCATGGGATTGATCCATTCAAATTCCTCTATTGGTTCTATAATGGCAGCTTCCAACATTCAGTCAATTTATGCTTTCACTTTTTGCTTATACACTGGATTCATCCTATAAGGTCTTTGTCTAACAGGTCTAGCCTCGATTTTGAGGGGTATTTTCATCTCAACTAGCTCCCCTGTTATGAATTTCATCTCCATAAAGTTTGTTGGAAACAAGTCACTATATCCGTGCAGAAACTATGTTATCCTTTCTAATGTTTGCTCATCCCAGTAGTATCCAATACTTGCCATTTTAGGATTGTTGTTTGTCCCAATGTTGACTTTATTAACTTTGATTGGTGTAGAAAATGCCTCTAACTCCAAAGATGGACCTTACACCTCTATCTCTCCTTCAATATCGGTTGTAACACCCCTAGCCACCTGTTGGGCAATGTCACTTGAAATAAAAATTTCTCACTCTGTTTCTAATAAACAAAATTTTCTATACCCAAGAATAGACCCATTGGGCTATGGCACATAGAGCTCTTTGCGGAACATCATACATATAAACTTAAATAGATAATATAAATTCTACTAATACACAATTTAATGTGGAAATCATAGTAATCTCCTACAAACATCTTACACAGGAAATATTATAAATATAAATGCATGTACATGATACACAGCATACAAATTAACATAGAAATGGTACTTATATTTTTATGAAGGCCACCAACTGCATGTAGACCTTCCACGAACCTCCCAACCTTAGACCACACTGCTCCAAGCTATCAGCAGTGGGTCACCCCCGAGCTGGGACTAAACTCCACCTAGGGTAAAAGGGAATCCTAGGCTAGGATGAGGTTAAAAAGTCTCCAGGAAGGATTATGTCCCCCAGGAGTCCACTCACATCCACATATTATAGTCCCTCATTCCCCATCTGCCTGTCACACCCCAGGGAGTGTGCCCCTTCTCTACTCGATAGCCCCTTGGCTTCCCCACTCCCCTTTATATGGATTCAGCAACAGACCGGATAGGAAGTCTCAGAGCACAATTGTTGTGAGGCTCCCTCGGGGAAAATCACTTCCCCAACAACCTCTCTCACCTGGAGAGAGTTGCTCATAGCCCTGACAACCTGCTTCTTTAGTCCATCTCCTAGGCCATTCCATTCAGGGTAATCATAGCAGCAAAACCAGGTATGGGCTCTGGTAATGACAGTAAGCCACACCATTCCATAGAAAAATGTGGGCAGCGACAACAAGAACGCTAGGGTGTGATATGGCTCAGGCACTATGCAGTCGTGTTGTTCTTCATAGGATTAAAACGAGTTAGCTTCATGGGTTTTATAGTTTACGGATCTTGTAGAGTTCAACAATGAAGGAAGTGGTTGGTTGTGTGAATGCTCAGTGTCTGAATGCATGAGTGTGTGAGTGCATGAATCGAGAGCCTGGAAATAATGTCGAGTGAACCCCCACAATGAAATGATTTCCCACATAAAATTTCATGTCCCAAATAGGACAATTGTCTTCATGAAGCTGGATGAGCTCCACTTCTCATTCGTTCCCCTTCCCATAGGAACTTAGGATAACATGATTTGTTTTCCTAACCTTAGTATTTTAAGGAAAATAAATTATAATATTCCCTTATGGTTAAGCCCTCAATCTTATCCCTTTTTCCTATCCTCTTATCCCCTTCCCTTTCCCTACCTAGTGGAGCTTAGTCCCCCATAACTCTTTCTTCATGGTCGGTCTACATGAAGTGATGTATTTTATATTAATGATATGCATGATTACATATACAAAAATAGGCTCACTGGCCTTTAGCACCACATAAGCCACCTAGATTATAATCACTTGGCCCACTAGTTGTTGGCCCTTGACCAAGTTTTGGGAGATCCTTGGTCAAGTTTGACCTATTTTGGGACTTCGACAACCTGTCGAAGGAGGAGCGCAAGATGAAGCAGAGATCGTGGGATCTCGGCCCCTTTTTGGGTCCTTTTTGGAATTTGAGATTATGTAATGGGTATGGGATGTTGTCCCATGGGTTTAACCATGTTTAGGCCTATTTTGTAAAGTATAAATAGATGTCTAGGAAATGTAAGAAGAGAGAATTTATGAATGTCTAAGTTCTAGATCTATGTGATTGAAGGATTCTAAGTGCTCTGTGCATACTGTGTGAGACTTGTAGAGCTACATACAAGTAATTGTAAGAAGGCTTGGTGCTTTACTTTAGCTCAAAGAAGGAGGATCTAGTGGAGTGCATGCAGATCTTCTGTCTTCTGCGGAGTAGGATTTTGATGCTATGTGCTTGTAAGAAGCTTGACAAAGATAATAAAGAAGAAGAGTTGGTGTACGTAGCCCCAGGGTGGGGGTGAACCATGTATATGTTGTGTTGCTCTGCTTTGTGCAATGTGTTGACGTGTTTATGTATTTACTTGCTATGTGCTTTGATATAGATAGATAGATTTGTTTATTCTTTGTGCTAATGATGTATATGGATGTTAGATCTGACTTATATGGATGTTAGATCTAACTTATATGAATGTGCTAGTGCATGAATCTGTTAGATCTAACCTACTTCTCTATGATAAGTTCTTAGATACATCATATCTGAATGAATGATGTGATGCTCTGTTTTATCTGCGGAGTAGATAACGGTTAAATATTGATGAATTGTTGGTGCTAAGTGCTCTGTTAAGTATTACAATCACAGATATGTGTCCTAGCTAAGGTTGCAGACACCTGAGTCCTACAACCAACCCTGCCTCTACCTCGGGTGAGACTTCATCTACTTCGCATGTGTTTCCAAAAGGGCCAATAGTTAGGGTTTTGTTGTTACGTTGTTGTAGCATTGAACCCTAGTTCTGCCCCTGTGCCAACAAATGGTTCTACTACAGTGACCTGAAACTGTGATTGCAGGGAACTAAGGAAGAAGAGGCTTTGTGCAAAGATCCTTTCTAAAACTATGAAATCTTCATACATAGATATGTTTCCCTAGTGTGCAGCATTCTACTTGACCTTTGAAGCTTTGTGCCAAGAAAAGAGGTCAGATATGAACAAAAGAGGTAAGATATGAAAGCTATGTGCTCTAATAAAGGTAAGAATAATGAAAAGTTCTAGATCTGAAAGCTTTGTGCTCTGTAGAAGTAAGATAAGTGGAATTTTTTGTTTCAAAAGTATGGATCTAGGTATGTTTGATAGATTATGTCCTAGCTTGAAAACTAGGGCACTAATAGATGAAAGAAGGTTTGATATGCATAGATCTAATAACAATAGTGAAAGATATGTTATACCTATGCATAGAAAGAATGTTTGGACTAACCAGTGGATGCAGGATCCTAGAAAGAAATGTTTTCAAGTTAGCTACTATGACCCTAGTGTGCAGTATAGAAAGAGTTGGGAATCATTTAAAAGAAGGAGAGGATTAACCCTCTGTTACAGTTGTAGAAAACCAGGACATATTGCTAAGGAATTCTCTGGGAGAAGACCTAGTTGTCTTTGTTGCAAAGATATGGACCATGAAGTATTGTATTTCCCTAGAATGATTTCTAAGCTTGAAGGAATGAACACAAAACAAGAAAACCCTAAGGAAGATCCAGAAATGGAAGAACCCCGGAAAGACTCAGAGAAAGTATTGCTATAGATAAAAGAAACCCTAAATGACCACCGACATGTCATCTTATCAGAGATCTTCAAAGAAAAAGAATGCCTTGAAGAAAGAATAAGAGACTTCGACATTGACTGTATTCTAGATGAGGAAACACAGGTGAACATCATGATAGAGAGAACTTGGGAACTTTTAGGGAAGCCCGCTATGAATCCTTCATTGGGAGGAATAGGTATATTTAGAGGGAAGTTGATAAACCTATGTGGAAAGCTCACCTAGATATCTATGAATGCCAATGGAACTTCGATAGAGGAAGATTTTGAGATTTTTAAATTTATTGAGAACAACTCCCCATTTACCATGTTACTAGGAAAACCTTGGATTGAAAGAGATCAGGCTAGAAGGAAGGAAGAAGAAGAATTTTTAGAGCAGAAGAAGCAAGAGTTAAAAGATTTCATGACTAGAAGGATCACACACTTAATTGAAGAACATAAGAACAGATCAAAGATATTTAACACCAGAGACACGGATGTCGACATTGCAAGAACACTAGACGACCCATAGAAGATTGAAGTACCTGTTCTAGATAAAGTATCACCCTCAAATCCTAGGAAAGAATCTCAACAACGTGAAGTAACTATGCCAAAATAAGATAAGAATCAAAATGGAAAAAGGCATACCAAGACAAAACTCACTGGGAAGAGATCCAGAAAGATAAGTAAGAAGAGAGCTAAGATCAACAAGTTACAGAAGGTTCCAGAGGGAACTTTGCAGAAGGAAAATTTGCAAAACTGGAGCTTCACCGGGATAACAGAACAGCGTCACATGGCACTTCGCCAGGGCGAAGCAATATAGTCATTGGGACCAATATAACCGTTCGGCCGACCCCTCGAACAGGTAGAAAGGAATTTATGGTTCACCACTAGATCGTTGGACTACTCTATAATGGACAGAACAGAGTTAATGAAGGCTTCTCGACCGTTGCAAGAAATCTGTTGCCAAGTTATCTATTTATCCCATTGCACCATGCACTGAGAACACTTTTTATAACCATGAATATGAGCCTGCAGAATTGTTGATTTTACACAATGATCATTGTGTTACTTCCCTCTATCCCATTGTAGAGTTTAAATTTACTCCTCGAACCCAAAGATTTCCAACACTGAGCGTGTATGTCAGACGAGTTCAGCGCTGCAAAGAGAGTTGTCAAAGAAGTTTTGATCGACCTCATGATTGAAAGAGTCATGTCGATGTCTAAAGGTGTATAAGAATAATTAACGAGTGGACTACAAGCCTCTTCGTCGACTGCTCGCGGATCGGGGCCATCCCAAAAACCGGTAGAGAAGAGAACCAAGCACAGAGATGACTTATCAAACGTGAAGTTGATTCCATCCATATTTCACAATTACATCTCGCCTATGGTTGGCGCGGTGAATCTTGATAATGTACCAAGAGACTTCGAGTACACCATGGTCACTATGTGTCTCTCGAAGGGGATACGCGCAGTTTGTGCAGACTAGGATAAGATCACATCATTGAAGTTCAGTGACTTCAACCTCGAAGATCGCAAGATCTATGGTATGCTCACCCGGTACAAGTACCTAACCATAACTAAGGAATATAACTTGAATATAATCCCCCAGTCGTGGACGACGAACCTCACATAGTCCACCCTGTTGAATGTTATGAAGATCCCACACTTCGAAAGACACCAGGAAGTTAATGCATGTGTCAAGCTGCTACTGTCGTGTTAACATGGCGGCTACTTATGGCTAGACCATTACATTACAGTTGACCCAATGCTAATCCACAGGATCACACGACTGATTATGAAAGGACCCGACCCACAGGACTTTTATCCAAGAAAAGTCGCAGATCACGCACTCGCACAGAAGATCAAGGATACATATGGCGACGTTGAGAAGAGAACAAGAGGCTACAAGGGAGCTTCCATCCAGAGTGGCATAGTGCACCTAGAATGTCAACTGATAGCTAGAAATTTAGTAAGGAAGAACTGACCTATGCAAGTCACTGACTTTTTCGTTGACCTCGCAGGGAAGTGCACGAAAGGCCTATAGATGAACTGGGCGAAGTACCTAGTTAACCAATTGGAACTAGATTGTCGAGAAGCATAGGATCAGGGTTATGAATTTCATTCCAATTGGCTCCTGGTCCTCATTGCATTTGTTGCCTGGGAGATGTTGGAAGGAGCGACCTTCCCAGACATCAAGCCATTTGAACCGCTTTTCGCAAAGTTCGCTACCCTGTGGTATTCAATTGATATGAACAAACAGTGGCAGTCAAATGCTTTGTTTCATACATACTACCTCCAGCTAAAGTGGGCCATCAAAGCCGAGCCTCGCATGACTCTGAACACCTTACAAAGGTTTTGACCCCTGATAAAGTTCAACGTAGATTGGCACTTCATCTACATTACAGCGCGAGTAGATGAACATCAAGAGCATCTCCAGTCATATTATAAGATTACAGAAGAAGACCTTGAAGAAATCACTAAGGAATGGTCTGTTGACCTACTTATCCCCACCAACCCTGCAAATATATATGATCTTGACAGCCCAGAGGACACTCACAAAGAACAAAATCCACCCGGAACCAGCAGACAGGAGAAGACTGAGGAGGTCCAAAAATTAAGAAACGTCTTAGGAAAGACTCATTCAGTATCACCTGACCAAGGGCGTGATGACGAAGTAGAAGCTGAAAAGAGGCCCGGCAAAGTAACACCACCTAGAGACAAGGTTGACCCCTTGAAAAAGAGGAAAGTTTCCCCCCTGAAACCTTCTTCCTGGAAGAAATCGAAAGCCACGATGACCAAGATGCATATTGTCCTCACCTCCGATGATTTTGATTTCATCATAGCAGCCCTGAACGATGCTTCACTGGAAATAACATAGAAAGAAGGAGTGAATCAGGAAGAAATGTATGATTGGATTGAAGTCTAACTCTGAGGGGTACAATAGGCCCTTCAGTCCATCCGTGTAGCCTCCATTGTGCCCATGCCATCGGGAGAACCAGAGTTGGGAGATGAGCCAACCCAACTCCACCAACTAGCCGATACAGTTGAAGCTCGCCTTTGACGAGCACAAGAAGAAATAGAACAAGCCACCCAGGCCTTGAAGCAAGTTCAAGGAGTACTTGTAGAGAAATGTTGAGCTACAGAACAGGAAAATATTGCTCTCCAAGCAAAGTTTGATGAAGAAAAAGCACAAATACAGCAAGGAAAAGAACAGTTGCTCACAGAGCAACTCGAAGTGAAAGAAGTGGTCAGCAGAGCACTTCTCTCTATGATAGTCGTAGAAATAAAAGCAGAGGATCAAGTCACGCAGCAAGTAGAGCAACTCGCAGAAGCTATCCAGCAAATACAACAATGCATAGCAGATTTAGAGCTCCGCGCAATGCCCGAGACTCCATGGGATGTAAGGGATCAAAGAGAAGCAACTTCTCAAAGTGCAGTTGAGAGAATAAAATCCCTTGCTATGGAATGTAAGAAACTTACTGATCGCAGTGCCCAGACCTACGAGCAACTCACTGAGAATCCAGAATTGAAGGCACTGGAGTTGTAGCTCTAAGAGGTGAAGTATCAAGCCGAAACGATACAAGCACAGTTGAATCCCCTGTTAGTTGTGGAAAGAATGAAGCGATCCCAAGAGTAGTGCACCGCCCAATAGTAGGTTCACACTATCCAAAGAATATTTATGGAAGTAACTCAGAGGTTCCAACCTGTACAAGATAATCCTTACCAATTGTTCACAAAGGTCGAAGGTCAAGGATAAGAACTCGAGCAGGTTGTCACTATATCTGAACAGTGTCTGGCGGGACCTGTGAACGAGGTAGTCATCCAAGAGTTTTCTACACAAGAGGTCATGGAACAATAGCAAGTCAAAGAAGCTTGAGCCAAGCTCGGGGATTTTGAAGCAGAACTACCCAGATCAGAGTGACTCGGGACGAGTCACGGGTGAGTGTTGGGGGCCTGTTGGCCCTTGACCAAGTTTTGGGAGATCCTTGGTCAATTTTGACCTATTTTAGGACTTCGACAGCCTATCAAAGGAGGAGCGCAAGATGAAGCAGAGATCATGGGATATTGGCCCCTTTTTGGGTCCTTTTTGGGATTTGGGATTATGTAACGGGTATGGGATGTCGGCCCATCGGTTTACCCATGTTTAGGCCTATTTTGTAAAGTATAAATAGATTTCTAGGCAATGTAAGAAGAGAGCAGTTACGAATGGCTAAGTTCTAGATCTATGTGATTGAAGGATTGTAAGTGCTCTATGCATATTGTGTGAGACTTGCAGAGCTACATGCAAAAAATTGTAAGAAGCCTTGGTGCTTTACCGTAGCTCGAAGAAGGAGGATCTAACGGAGTGCGCGCAGATCTCCTATCTTTTGCGGAGTAGGCTTTTGATGCTATGTTCCTGTAAGAAGATTGAGAAAGATAATAAAGAAGAATATTTGGTGGACGTAGCCCCAGGGTGGGGGTGAACCACGTATATTTTGTGTTTCTCTGATTTGTGCAATGTGTTGACGTGTTTATGTATTTACTTGCTAAGTGCTTTCATATAGATAGATATATCTATTTATGCTTTGCGCTAATTATGTATATGGATGTTAGAACTGACTTATATGAATGTGTTAGTGCCTGAATCTATTAGATCTAACCTACTTCTCTATGATAAGTTCTTAGATACATCAGATCTGAATGAATGATGTGATGCTCTGTTTTATCTGTGGAGTAGATAGAGGTTAAATATTGATGAACTATCGGTGCTAAGTGCTCTATTAAGTATTACAATCACATATCTGTGTCCTAGCTAAGGTTGCAGACACCTGAGTCCTGCAACTACCCCTACCTCTACCTCAGGTGAGAATTCAACTACTTCACAGGTGTTTCCGAAAGGGCCAGTAGTTAGGGTTTTGTTGGTGCGTTGTTGGTGCGTTGAACCCTGGGTCTTCCCCTGTGCCAACACTAGCCTCCAAAACATGTTTACAATTCAACAGGGGTTCTGCCTTGGAGTATTAGAATCCCCTCCCCTTATTTATGCATTGTCCTTAGTGCATCTTATTTACATAATATCAACAAGATTTCTAAAATCTTCAAAAAAATGTGGGTATTTTTCCCGCATAGCATCTTCATGCTCCCAAGTTGCGTCCTCAGGACCGTACCAGGTCCATTAGACCTTTACAAGCTCTCTGGATCGATTCTGGAGCTATTTCAATTTCCAATCCATAATGCATACCATATGCACTTGAAAATAATCTTCTTTCTCCACCTTAATCGCATTCCAATCAATAGCATGATTAGCATCAGGTATATATTTCTTAAGTAATGATACATGGTGTTAGCGATCGAATAATTCATTCTGAAATTTCTTTGAAAAATGATGCCTAATATTGCGGGGGACTTTTGACTACCTTCCCGAGATCTAAATGCATATTTTAAAGAACCATTGGAAATCTTAGGATGTCTAGTTGTCAATCGACTATTCAAGCATGTAAAACGGACTCTCCACGGCTAAGAAATTTGATTTCTCCCAAGGCAGTTTTCATTAAAAAATATATGTGCTTTCAACAGCTATTTTGCCTTGAACTTTGCTAGTTAGTCGTTGAAAGCTCTGCTTTTCAATAGCTAAAGGGTCAGATTCAGGAAAAAAGAGCTGGTGAAACCGTAGATAGGTCAGACAAGTCGTATTTTTTCCTAGATCGAAGTTTTTCTCAACCAAAACTCTTGAAAATGCTTTCCAAAGATACGTATTGAATTATAGTATCAAATCCAAAATCCATATTTGATGCAAAAGAGGTTTGAAGAGGTGTTCAAGATGATTAGGCGCCTATTTTTGGGGCACGGAATTAGGTTTTGATCCCAATTTGGGAAATTTGAATTTTATCTTCATCAAGGGATATCAAACAGCCTTGGGAGGCTTTCTGCACAGCACAGAGGTTCTAGATGATATGAAGACCATGAAATAAGGAGTTGACCTATTTTCTAGGTTCATCTCCTTTCTTTTTGTAAACTTTTTTTTTACTATCTATCTTTAGTAAATTTGATCCGTCCTTATAGGATCTGGACATTTCATTGTAAAGCTATAAAGCTAAAGATAATAGAAGGACAAGGCATTCAATCTTGGATACATTTTGCTACTGTAATAGACTCTTATTTGATAATAGAATCGCAGTCTTCTTTTGTCTTCAATATCATATTTGTCATGTACTTCATCTCTCTGCACTTTGATTCGGTTTGTCTTAGCTTCTAAATACTGTCATCTCTTTATTAAGCTCATAAACTTGAATTGAAGAACATATTTGTTGTATTGTATGACCTTACACCTTATTGTATTTGGTTATCAAGATTAGTATTATTCATCCCCTGTTTAAACTATTTTTTCTAATTATTGATTTCTAAAAGCACTGTCTTATTCGAATGTATGATGAGTTGTCCATTTCATTAGTTATTTAGTTATCCCATTGATCCAAACATACCTAAATTATATTATCTTAAGTTACCAAGCATCTTTGGCTTACAACCCCAAAGAGTTTCTTGGAGTGATAACACATGGAATACATTATGAATGGTCATAGATGCAGGTAATGCAAGCATATAATCTACAGGCCCAATCCTTTCTAGGATTTCAAATGGTCGATAGTAACGAGCTTCCAATTTGGAACAGTTTACCCACTTCAGGGAAATTCTATTGGCCTTCACTTTCAGAAACACATGATCACCAATACAGAATTCTCTGTGAATTCTTCTCTTATCGGCGTAGATTTTCTTCCTGACTTGAGAAGACTTTAAATTCTGATTTATCTTTGAGATATTCTCCTCCATTTCCCTGAGCAACTCTAGACCAACCACTTATCTATCATCTAGGTTTTCCCAGCTTATTGGTGTGTTGCACTTTCTTCCATAGAGTGCCTCAAATGGGCTCATCTTCAGAGATGCTTGGTGCCCATTATTGTAAGCAAATTCTACCGAGTGTAGATAGTCCTCCCACTTTCATGGTTTTTCCATCACATACATTCTTAGCATATCCACTATCACTTGTTTCACCCTTTATGTTTTCCCATCAGACTCGGTATGATAAGTTGTACTGAAGTTCATATTTGTTCTGAACCCTTTGAATAATCCCCTCCAAAAATTTGAGGTCAACTTTGGGTCTCTGTCAGACACAATTGTCCTGGGTATTTCATGCAAGCATGCTACTTTCCTCATAGAAATATCAACAACATTGGTTACCTTGTGAGAAATATTCATTGGAATGAAATGGGAAGCTTTAGTAAGCTTGTCCACCACCACCATGATAGAATCATGTTGCTTGCTTGTTCTGGGAAATTTGGTGATGAAATCCATTGACACCACTTCCAATTTCCACTCGGGAATGGGAAATGGTTGTAGAAACCCAGTTGGGTGTCTATGCTCAACCTTGACCTTCTGACATTCCAGAAATTTAGCAATGTACTCAGCGATTTATTTCTTCATGCCTGGCCAATAGTATTGGCTTTTGACTACTGCAATTGTTTTTTGATATCTGGGGTGTACATCATAAGGTACATTATGCATCTCTTTCAAGATCATGCTTCTGAATTCCTGAGAATTTGGTAAATAAATTATGTTCATGTACAAGATAATTTCGTCATTTCCCAATTTATGATCTTCAACCTTCTCTTGCATTTTACCTTGCTGTAAATTTTTTACTAACTCCATGTACTGCAAATATGCTTTTGCAGCCTTAGAAATTATTCCTTTAAGATCAGTTTGATACATGCTAATCGATGTAGCATGCAGTTCATGCACTCTCTTATTGAGTGTGTCAACCACTTTGTTCTATTTTCCTTTGATGTGCTTGTTATTAAATTCATACTCGCAGAGGAATTCTAACAATCTACTCTTCCTAGAATTTAAAGTTGGTTGATCAAACAAATATTTCAGACCATTATGCTCTATCCTCAACTCAAATATTTTTCCCATGAGGTAGTTCCTCCACTTCTTCAAGCTGTTTATTATCGCTTCCAACTCCAAATCATGAGTGGCATAGAGCCTTTCATGCTCTTTCATTTTTTTGGATTCAAAACATATCACAAATACGTACTGACTAAGGACTCCACCAATTCATTATTTGCATGCATATGTGCAAACCATGAAATATTCATTCAGATATACAATTATCAGAATTGGAGCACTGGTTAACAATTGTTTCAATTGTTGGAATCTCCTTTCACACTTTTCTTTCCACTGAAACGTCACCCCCTTCCTTTGCAACGAAGTAGTTGGGTGAGCAATCCTTGAAAACCCTTCAATGAATCTTTTGTAGTATCCAGCTAGACCCATGAAGGATCTCACTTTTTTCTCTTCATATTTCATACTCAGAAGCTCAGAAGAGATAGCGTGAAGATTTCATTTGCAAGGAGTGCAAAGTGTCTGCAAGGAGTGCATTGACAAACTCTTTTGACTCAGAATCTCAGGAGGAGTAGTTTTAATCTTGGTTTTAGAAGAAGTGCAAAGACCTCGCAAGGTGTGCATAGGTTAAACATACTTAAGTTATTTTTCTCATGAGGAGAAATCGGGTTAAGTAAAAAATTGTTGCAAGACGTGCACAGTTTCTCACAAAGAAGTTGAGTTGAGGAGAATACTTGTTGCAAGGTGTGTACAGAAGTCAAATTTTGATTAAGTGTCAAAAAGGTTCTCTGAGGAGTTAGAGGTATTGAAGAATAATAAGCTCAGGAGAGATTGTGGGCGAGAAGTATTCAATAAGGAGGATCCCTTGAAGATTCTACAAATCAATGAGCAAGATCTGTTCTAAAGAAGCGGAATCATCCCAGACCGTCAGATCTGGGAAAAGTTGCACGGAAGTTAGTCGTGAATAATTTCGACACTTCGTGGTTCGAAGTGTTTTGAAGTATTGAGGAGTGGGATCATCGAAGTTAGAAATCACAAAGCGATCCTAGTCATTGGTTTTCGGAGGGAACGTGAACTGTAGATGTGGTTCTAGGTGGCTTTGTCGGTTCAGAGTTCGCATGAAAAAGAGATTTGTTGCATCTAGGGAATCCAGAGTTTGAAGTCGCCGAGTGCTTAGGATATTTATCCCCGGGTCATAGCCTGAGGTCACATGCGGAGAGGAGATAGTGGAAGGAGATACCTCCCATCAACGTTAATATTTTAAAAGGAGCTAAGGAGAGGGCCCGCAGGTTCCATATGCCCTGCGCCTAAGGAGATAAGAAGGGAATGTGTTAAATCAAGTTGGGGGCTAGCAAGGTCCCGATGAGATAATTCATCTCAATTGTTCGAAGATCCTTGACTGGGAGGTCGTGCAACCCCTAGGAGGGAAGGGGGGTTGCATCAACTAGTATCAGAGCTGCTAATTGTGCTTTGTGTGTGAAGAAAAGGTTAGCATAATGCCACTTAGAAGACGTGTAGAGCCACCTATAGAAAATCAAGTTGTAGAAAGGGAGATGAGAGAACTTCGTGATAGGTTGGATTCTATGGAGACACCACAAAGGAGAGCACCTAATGTTGGAGATGTCAGTGATGCAGAAAGTGAATAAAGGGAAGTTGAAGAAGTTGTAGTAGAGTATGTTGTGGAAGAACGCTTGCTTAAAGCGGTTGTGAAATTGGGAGCTAGAGAAAAGATATACATCCTGATGTATGAAGGTAATTTAGGCACTAAAGAATTGTTGGATTGGATAAGTTCAATGGAAAAGTAGTTCGACTATGAAGACGTCGATGAGGAGAAGAAGGTGAAACATGTTGTCACCAGATTAAAAGGACATGTAGCGTTGTGGTGGGATGAACTGCAGGCTGACAGAAGGAGCAAAGGAAAGAATTGGGATAGAATGGTAGCCAAGTTGAAATCTAAATTCATACCCAAGGACTATCAGATAAATTTGTTCAGGATATTGTAGAACCTGATATAGAAGGGAATGAGAGTGAAAGAATACACAGAGGATTTCTACAGGATGAACATCAGGGCTGGACAGAGAGAAAAGGATGATAAAAAAGTTTCCAGGTATATCAATGGCCTGAGATATGAAATCCGGGATGAAATCAGCATGATGACAGTAAGAATAGTGGAGGATGTTTATCAAGTTTCACTGAAAGCAGAGGAGAAGTTGGTCAAGAAGAAGAGTCAGGGAAGTCGAGGTAGAATCCTAAACAGAGGTAAAGTAATTTCCCATGACAAGGTATAGAAACCCAAGGGTGAGACTGAAAAACCACATAGTCACTCCGAAAGAGGAGGAAGTTCCCGAGGGAAACAACATGGTGGAAGAAAGTCCTTTCCTTGAGGAAGAGGAAGACATAGAGGAGGAAAAGTAAAGTGGGATTCATGTAGAAAGACAGGACACATGTCTTGGGAATGCCCCGGGAGAAAGAAAGAAGGAGGTGAATCTCACATTTCGGAAGCGTAGAAGTAGAATGTTGAAGCAAAAGGTGAAAAAGATGGAAAATCTTTGATGATGAAGAAGGTTCTCTTAAAACCAGAGCCAGAGGTTGAAAATCTAGTACAGAGGAACAATTTGTTCAGAATTGCTTGCAAGACTAAGGATAGAGTATGCAAGGTGATAATTGATAGTGGGAGCATTGATAACTTAGTATCCATAGAGATGGTGGAGAAATTGGAGTTGGAGAAAATTGCACATCCCGGTCCATATAAAGTTTCGTGGTTGTAGAAAGGTCACCAGATAATGATAACTAAACAATGTCTAATTGAATTTAATATAGGAGGATATAGAGATGAGATTCTTTATGATGTAATTACCATGGATGTATGTCATGTTTTATTGGCAATACCATGGCAGTATGATGGGAATGTAATTCATGATGGGAGAAAAAATAATTATACTTTCAAAAAGAATGGTAGGACACACATTTTTTTCCAATAGAGGAGAAGAAAGTAAACGAAGAAGACAGCATGAGTATACTTCTCATGAGTAGGAAGGAACTCTTGAGTGAAGTAAAGAAGGAATAGGAGATGCAGTTTGATGTGGTGAGGAAACCTAGAGTTGTCCTTACAAGTACTTCTATGGATGATATTCCTAAAGAAGTTCAGGAGCTGTTGGAAAATTTTGTTGACATAGTATTGGATGAGTTTCCAAGCTCATTTCCACCTATCAAGAGTATCATCCATCACATTTATTTAATACCAGGATAAAGTCTTTCGAACAAATAATCATACATATTGAAACCTCAAGAGAATGAGGAAGTAAAGAGACAAGTCCAGTATTTATTAGACAAGGGTTTGGTCAGAGAAATCTTGAGTCCATGCGCAGTACCAATTGTGTTGAGTTCGAAGAAGGATGGAGGATGGAGAATGTGTACAAACTCAAGGGCCATAAACAAAATCACCATCAAGTACAGATTTCCATTGCCAAGGATGGATGACTTAATGGATTGCTTGAGTGGAGAAAATTATTTTTCAAAGGTAGACTTGAAGAGTGGATATCACCAGATAAGAATGAGAGAAGGTTGTGAGTGGAAAACGGCCTTCAATACAAACGAAGGGTTCTATGAGTGGCTTATTATGCCATTTGTCTTAAGAAATTCCCCAAGTACTTTTATGAGATTGATGAATGAGGTATTGAAAGATTTCATTGGTAAGTTTGTGAATGTATATTTGGATGATATACTAGTCTTTAGTAAAACTGAAGAAGAGCATTTGAGACATATAACATTAGTGATGAGAAGATTGCACTAGGAGAATATATTGATAAATTTAAAGAAATCCTCTTTTATCAAGACAAAGATCATTTATTTGGGTTTTTTTTATCTCTTCAAATGAGTTGAAGATGGACCCAGAGAAGGTGAAAGCAATCATAGAATGGCCATCACCAAGAAGCATATTCGAGGTGAGAAGCTTCCATGGATTAGCAAGTTTCTATAGGAAGTTCATTAGAAATTTCAGTGGAATTTGTGCGCCAATATTAGATACAGTAAATAAGAGACACAAGTCTTTCAATTGGACAGAAGAGGCTAAGAAAAGCTTCAATATATTTAAGGAGAAGATAATAGAATGATCGATTCTGGTCTTGCCAAATTTCGGGAAGACATTTCAAGTGAGATGTGATGCTAGTGGAGTTGCAATTGGAGCAGTCTTGAGCCAAGATAATAGGCCTGTTGCATATTTCAGTGAGAAGATGAATGAGACCAAGAGGAAGTACTCCACATATGATAAATAATTTTATGCAGTAATTCAAGCCTTGAAGAAATGGAGACACTGTCTTGTTCCAAAATAATCTGTTTTGTATAGCGATAATCATGATTTACAATTCATAACCAGATAGGAGAAGTTAAATCAAAGACATCCTAAGTGGATAGAATTTATGCAAAATTTCACTTTTGTCATTAAATATATTTATGGTAATGCTAACAAATTTGTTGATGTATTGAGCAAGAGATGTCTGATTCTACAGGAATTTCAAGTGAAAACCTTAGGGTTTGAACACCTTAAGGAGATGTATTGTGGTGATCCAGATTTTAAAGAAGCATATGAAGCATGTGAAAATCCTTTGCTTAGAGACAGAAGAAAATGGACAGAGTATCTGATTCAAGATTGATTGTTGTTTAAATTTTGTCAGTTGTGCATACCGAAATGCTCAATGAGGGATAATCTATTGAAGGAAAAGCATAGTGGAGGTCTAGCCAGACATTTCGTCCATGAAAAAACATTTTCCTAGTTGACCAGTTAGTACTACTGGCCAGGTATGAGAGAAGGTGTGGAGAATTTTTTGAACAGATGTAAGATCTGTCAGTATGCAAAAGGAAAGAATCACAACACTAGATTGTATCAACCATTTCTTATTACAGAAAGGCCTTGGGTTGCAATAAGCATGGATTTTTTGTTAGGATTTCCAAGAACATAAAGAGGAAGTGATTCCATATTTGTGGTAGTTGATGGATTTTCAAAGATGGCACACTTTATCCCATTCCAGAAGACTAATGATGCAACACACATTGCAAAAAACAATTTCAAGGAAGTTGTGAGACTTCATGGATTTCCTAAGAGTATTGTTTCATATAGGGACACCAAATTTGTTGGTCATTTCTGGAGGACTTTGTGAAAGAAACTAGGAACAGAATTATCCTTTAGTTCTGCATATCACCCTCAAATGGATGGATAGAATGAGGTGGTGAATCAGAGTTTAGGAGATTTGCTGAGAAGTTTGGTCATTGAACATCATAGCCAGTGGGATCAAATTCTAGCACAAGCAAAGTTTTCATACAATGACTCAGTGAACAGAAGAACAGGAAAGAGTGTGTTCCAGATAGTGTATGGGATGAATACAATAGGTGTATGAGAATTGAGAGATCTGGAGTATAATGAATTCAAAAGCGTTGGAGTAGAAGACTTCATTGTAGAAATGCAGAAGCTTCATAATCAGATCAAAGAATAGTTGCAGAGCAACAGTAAAGAATACAAGCGTAGATTTGATCAGCATAGAAGAAAACTTCAATTTGAAGTGGGATATAAAGTTCTATCATGTTGTGTTTGTTTCGTCACTTGGGTAAGAAAAACAAGGGAACTTGCATGCCTAGTTGGGCCTTCTAGACAAGACAGAGGTTAGTGCATGAGTTAAACAAGCCAAGCACATGAAATAAACAAGTAAACAAACTAAACTAAGGAAATAAAACTAAAATGCATAAGAAACTTTTAGAACCAGAAACAATCAACCAATGACCAAGATTATGCCACCAATGGATAACTATATTAGTTGGAAAAACACCATAGAGAAAAATAAAGTCTTATAAGTCCCCTCCTCCTCCTTGGGAGGGCTCTTGAGTTCCTTAACGGAGAGCTCTTCTTACAATGGAAGAAAAATAGCAAATGATGAAGAAAATCAATGCCTATTCCCTCAAGAGGTGAGTGGAATGGCCTATTGGAATGATGCTAGAATGCTCCTAGGAGAAAAGAGGATTCTCAAGGGAGAATTGAGGAAACATAACAATACTATGAAGATCTCAGTTTCTTAGTACACCCATGGCCTCAATTTATAGCATTTCTTCAAGGCAATATTCAACTGGTCCTCTGTGTGAACAAGGGGCCCTTTAGGGCACCCTTTGGTTCTTGACCAACCCTCCATTTGGATTTATCTCAGATATTAAGGTAAAATAAAGTTGGGAGTTGGTCCATAAGTGGTTGAGGGGCCGAGAAGAACCATAAATGTGTCATTCAAAGGATTGCATGGATTTTCTCGTACACAATCACGCATATGGTGCATTGTGCACTCTACGGGCTTCTTTGTCCCGTGCATTGTGCATGCACTTCCTTTAGTGAGTTTGTGCATGTAATTTTTTTCCCAATTGTATAGTTTTTTCCTTTTGGAAATGAATTTTGGTGTTGCATGTAAACGAATAGTTGTTTGGCATTATTGTATTTATGTGACCATTTGCATGCAATGTTGTGAAGGAAATTCCAGTGATAACATATGCCTCCTGATGTGTGAGGTTAGGAGCATATGTATAGCCAAAATACATCAATTTTTATTCTACTGAGAGTGTCATTGTAATGAAGAGTGATGAGAGGAACTGCAAGATCGATCCATCGGAGGGAGAGGGGAAATTGTGGGACCCAAATCTTTCTCTAGGGAGAAAAAAGAAAATATGTATACAAACGAGACAGGCATTCCCCATGCTTATGTCATGTAACTCAAAATGTAAGACAGTAATTGAAGTTGTATGTTGATGTATATAAATGCAATGCCCTCTGGGGCAGTTTGATAACGGCATATGAAAATTCTAAATGGTGAACATACTCTAAAAAGAGGTAAGGACACCTGTAAGAAGTGTCGATGACTTGTAGGAATTGATGGACTAACAAATTCATAGGTCTTCGGTTGATATAAACAACTGCAATAGTCTCATAGTAAGACCCATCGTCACATGATATTTTGTTGAAGTTGAATGTTATGGGGGTCAACAGAATCAAAGAGAAATGATGTTTCTCTCTAAGTCATCTAAGACTCCTCATTGTAAATGTAATGAGAGTCAAGATATTGTCACCCTTCTGGAAACTGTGTTGATGTTGACAGAAAGAAAGATGCGACTCCAAGAAGTAAAAGGGCTTCATGAAATCCACGGAGATAAGATCAGGAACTGATAGGGAACATGGACAAAGTAGAGATGTGGTGACACTTAAGACTACCCTTGGTTGGGGGTATGTTGGGAGGATGATTGAAAGAAACTGTAAAATTGTATCTAGTGTCAGGGGGACGACTAGACATAGGGTTAAATTGTGCTAGAGGCGTGAAAAAGTCGACAAACTTAGAGAGAAGGGGTACATGGACTGTGGAATACTCGGTGTTTATGAACGATGTCAGAATGAGCAAAGGAGAGTGGATGCCCCAACCAAGGGCTACATGGGTTGCGTTTCCAGGAAAAGAAGGTCGTCAAGGGTGACGACAAAAAGCTAAGTAAATGATGGAAACAAAGGCTTTCTACAATTACCAAATAAATAAAGAACAATTTGGGAGGAGTGTACAGAAACAGAAACGGGTGCCCCAGTGTGAGATGGCTTGGCCTGTGAGGGCTCAAGTTGCGTGGAGAACTGGTGGAGGGTAGGGGCCCCATGGGTGGGTTTCTATATGAGGGAAATGAATGGAGGATAATCTGCAAATGGGAAAAAGGATTGTGGATGAAATGGAAGGCTAATGATACTGCGGAGGTGCAGTCAAATAGAATCGAGATGAGATAACCTGGGATTCCATTGGGAAAGATAGAAACATAATGAGAAGAAGTATGGGGCTTATTCTCGGGAGTGCATAAGACTATCGGGACTCCCATCCCTAGGGGGTGAAAGCAGCATGATTGTCAAAGTACCAAGGGGAACTATGAATGGGACAACTCATGTGGGGGAGAGTGCTACTGGGTGACGGTACCAACATGTAACAGAGGTGACAGTATTGCAGAGCCGGATGTAGGGACCCTAAAGGTGAATGTCGGAGGGTGTGATTCAGAGATGCAATTGATATTCAAAGGTAATGATTACATGCCCGTGTCGAACATACACCTGAATGGGTTGCGCTAGTTATGATAACCAAGTACCTGCACACATTAAAACCGAATACCCGACGTGAACAATATCTGATGATAAAGAAAATATAACAATTATTTGATAATTTTGAACATGAGCATGCGTACCTGGACGTGATGCAAGAAAAATTATCCTCCGGGGCCGAGTGCAGATGGTGACCCAGGGAATGTGATTGTGTAGATGGCAGGACCTAATATTGTGTCAGAAGATGGATCAGGAAACAGAGGTTCTGGGCTCCTGCAACTGAATGTGGAAGTTTGGCAAAGGGGACTATGTATGGCTGATGGGCCCACAATGCCACCTAATTTGTACCTGCTACTATAGTGAATTGACAAGAGTATTTGGAGGAGTTTTAGATATTACGGGAGCTTGAGCCAACCAATACAGGAGTTGCGAGAGTTAGGTTAGTGGTCCCATCCTCCTGTACAATATGCATTTCCTAGTTTTTGGGTAGGGGTCGTATGAATGGTCGTACAAGGGTAGGTTTAGGGGTGGGCCCACTAATGTGTGGGAGAAGGAAGGATACCCACACTCAGATGCATGGGTATAATTCTATATCTCACGCATAATGTGTGGATGTGATGGAAACAACCATGCATAGGGGCACGTGGGATGAAAAAGCAGGCACACATGAGATGTGTGTCTGTTAGGATTATAGTTGCGCATTATGCGCAGCTATTTCTCAAACAGTTTTGCATCAATGCGCAGTTGTGTAGAGAACAGATGCGCATGTGTGCGCACCTGTTGGTGTGACAGATGTGCATTGATGCGCAGTTGTTTCTTTGACAGTTGTGCATTAATGCGCATCTATGCAAAGAATAGGCATGCATATGTGTGCACCTGTGGGGGTGAAATCCCAACACTGGAGGCAAAGCTAAGGGTGGTTGAAATTTTTTATTTTTTGGCATTTTTCATGAATTATGAGGGTTGACCAAGTGTTTTTATGTGGATACAGGTGATCATCTTGTGTTAGGAGAGTCATCATGTCAGTCCACTAGAGGGAGAAAAACTGGGAGCGCCTCCGACAGGTAGCGAGAGAGAAGCCTGGTGTTCATAGAGATTTGGTCGCCTGTGGGTTGCTCAAGTTCTTTGATTTCCCTCTCATACGATCGCAGGAGTTCCTGATTCAATATATGATATCTATGTGGAGCACTAATATGCAGTGCTTCATTGTGAGGGGGCAGTAGCTGACACTCTCAAATGTTGAGGATGTATATTTTTTGTTGAGGCTCCCATTCCAGGGAATGTCCCTATCTGTTGACCCCCAACTGTCGAGGGATGTGAGACTGATAGACTTGGCATGATGTTACTACTTGGGGCCGAACCCAATGTTGGGTTCAATTATCCGTATTGAGGCGATGGACAAGATATTGTCTCAGTGCATTACATATGGTTGTGAGGATGTATAAATCCTTGGAAACTCAACGGATCAGGCTAGTCAGTTGAGGATTGTAGAGAGAGTCCTAGATGGGGAATTTTTTTCTTGGGGGTTAATGCTAAACTCCAGGATGATGGGGCAGATTCACTAGTGTCGAACCATCGACTCCAATGATTTTGTGTTTGGGTCCATCCCAGTGGCATGGTTTTTGGAGAGGGTTCCTATGGATTTTGTTGTCGCCTGTAGGTCCGTAAGAGCCGAGATTGATGTGGTGGACCCAGATTTTGGTGCGTCATGGAGGGGGAGAGGGTGGCCACTATTTTATGCCCATGGTGGCATGTGTGTGGAGTCACATGCCACAGGTTATACTCTGGTACCCATACGGTGGGATGGATTTCTGACACGACCCAAACATGGAGCTACCTTTTGGAGAGGTCTGGGACCAGAGAGGTAGGTTGTGCATTTATGGTTTGTGATTTTGATAGTGTAGAATATGTTTATATATATATGGATGTTGACTCTACCTTTTGTTTTTTTATTTGTAGATCTGGGACCCTGAGGCCATGAGGCTCATATGGTTGGGGAGTCGGTGCGTCAAGGGCCAGTGAGACTACCGTGTGTAGGAGAGATGATGTTGGTGATGAGCCAACACATGAGCTGAGGGCAGGCCAAAGGCATAGATTTGATGATGCAGGTGTTGGACCATCGCACGAGCCATAGGTAGAGGTCGGTGGATGGATGGAGGACCTTCGTTGTTGGTTCGAGAAGGTGTTTCAGGGTGTGTCAGAGGGAATGTGGGTCCACATCCAGGATGAGAGGGTCTTGGAGAAGTTTGTGGGTGTTTCGACAGAGTGGCAGACCTTGATCTGTCAGGAGACTATAGAGGGGGCACCGATGACTGGTCGACTTCCCCCTATACCTGGAGGACCACCAACTGGTGGGGCACCCCTTGTTAACAGAAGACCTAGTGGGGGATCTCTGGGGGCACCATGAGTATCGGTTTTGTTTTTTGTATTTATATAGGATTGCTAGCCCATTTTGTATAGGGTAGATGATACCCATTTTGTATAGGGTAGGGGTTACCTATTTTGTACCTATAGGGGTGAGGGGACTCACTAGCCTACGGGTGATGTATTTTTTATACTTTGTAAACATTTATGATATTTTGGTGGAGATATATATATACATGGATACATATATTTTGGTGTTTTGTTATGTCTACATGTGTTGATGTTTTTTGATGGTTTATGATGTCTAATCTATATGTTGTGACCGATGTTTGATGATTATGTATATGTAATGATGTCTTGATGTGATAAATGCCAATCTAACACTAGGTTAGCCATATTATCTTCTATTTGAATAAATTGTCGTGGAATATGTGTAAATGTAATTGAATCAAAGTTTTGAGATAAGAGTCTAACTTGCAGGTATTTACGAAAGAGGCAAGGATCGCAGACACGATATACATTGTTGAGGTGCAGGACGTTAAGCTAGGAATCTAAGAAGACACTAAGGTGGCGAATGTGGTAGTGATTGGTCTCGGCGAGGATACCAATGATAGCTGTGTATTTTTCTTGGTTGTTAATGGTTGAGCCCAAACATATGTCATTGGAGTGGATAAGTTTGTGTGAGGAGGTATAGAGGGCCCAAGCGGCCAAAGCGAGAGTCTGTGTCCAGTGGCTAGCACCGTTAGTGTAACCGATGTGGTAGGTCAATGGAGGATGCATCTGTCAATAACATGAATCGTAGATTAGACATGAGGAGTGGAGGTGAAAAAGAAGACTAAAAAACTCTATAAATGTGTACAAAAAGAAAAGCCTAGTGTAGAATTGTTATGCTCAAGTGTAAAACTTCTTTAAGTACAACCCATTGGTGGGTTCTTTGAGAGGATAGCCTTCTGGAGAGGCCAGGATGTATGTGCCTTTAGTGAGGTAGTGTTGGACAATGTAGGGCCCATGCCATAATGATTCAAATTTCCCATGACCTAGAGTATCGTGGGAGATATCACAGGTTATGACAAGATCTCCTTCATTAAATGAACAAAGGTTGACATGGTTGTCAAAGGTGGATTTGGACCATTTTTTAGCTACCTCGTTCTTATGTAATGAATACCGACGATCTTCATCCAGTGACTCTAAGGTCGGCAAGCACTGCTCCATTGGAGCAGTGTCAGGTAATAGCTCGATGGTGGTGCGTAACGTGGGAATTTCGCACTCGATGGGGAGGGTGGCTTAGATCCCATGGAAGAGAACCAGTGGAAGTTTTGGCTACCATGTGATAAGCCTATAATGCTAAAAACAATATATGATGCCAGTTGGTATCATGTTTGTTGACGGTACGTTATAGCATGGTTTTTAGGAATTTGTTGACATCCTTGACATGTCCGTTGGAATGAGGGTAGTATGGGGAGGTAAAATTATGGGAAAATCCTAGATTTAAGGAGAGTTTGGTGAAGATATCATTCTCAAATTGTTTACCGTGATCGGATATTAACTGTAGTGGAATTCTGAAATGGGAAATTACGTAGTTGAACAAAAAACACACTATTGTGTCATGGTATTGTTGAAGGTAGGCATGGATTTAGCCCATTTGGTAAAGTAATATACTACCACACCGATGTATTTGTGTCCATTACTAGATGGAGGAATACAAGTCATGAAGTCGATGCTCCATTTGCAAAAGGGGCCAATGGTGATGACTGGATGTAGAAGAGCGGGTGGAGCTCGTGCTTTGTTTGCATAAATCTGGCATTTGTCACATCATTTGACAGCATGGATGCAGTCATGAAATAATGTGTGCTAGAAGTATCCTGATTGATGTTAGGACCACATATTGTACCCTTTTTGCCCAAACTTTTTGCCATTATTATACCCTTCATCACCTGTATTTTGACTTATACTATCATTTCACCTGATCATTCCAAGGTACACAACGTCCTTTCTCATTATTATATGCTTAATCCGTTTTGCATAATACTTTACATTACTTTTGAAC
>SNQJ01S0021420.1:68265-79993 GCA_010110895.2 Picea sitchensis | reverse complement strand
GACTTTACAGACTCAGCTACAGAATCATCTGATTCTGTAGCTAGTCAAAAATAGCAAACAGGACTAGATATAATCAAAATAAAATCAAATCCAAAACTAATTACTAATTATTCAATTATTCTTTAAATTAAACCAAATCAAAAGAATGCAAATCGGGACAGAGTAAGAATGCTCTGTTTTTCCAATTGACATAAAATCAAATCAAATCTTAACAAGATTGTTTCACAAATGCAATCAATGGTAAACCAAATCGTATGAGATACAAAAAAATCATTACTGATTTGCATATCGTTCAATCCATTGCCAATATAGAAAACTGTCACGATTTCATGCATAACTAAATCCATAGAATTCAGCCACAGTCTTTGCTTGCTGAGTTTCAAACAGTTCACAGGTATGACCAAAAACAATGGTTGTAACTATCATTGACCAATTATAATCATAACAACAGATTGATATCATTCAATTAAAAGCATGATATGTAAATAACTTCCTTTGTAATCGGATGAAATTATACTCCATGGATAATGACCCAAAAATCTTCATGTTTGATCACCACACAGTCAACCTACAAAGGTGTGATAAAATCGATAGGATTCATGAACTGGGCAATAATCAATACGAATCTTCATCGAGTTAATTATAGAAATGAAATCGAAACCTTGAAATCGAGTTAATTAGTAAAAATGAAATTTGTAATGGATGCATGCTAGGTAAAAATATAAAGAAAGCATTTCCTAGTAGTGACAACAGAGCTTAGGGCATCTTAGATCTGGTTCATTCTAATGTATGTGGTCCCATGTCATCTCCCTCACTAAGTGGTTGTTTCTATTATGTCACTTTTATTGATGATTACTCAAGAAAATGTTGGATATATTTTCTTAAAGCTAAAAGTGACACATTTGATAAATTCAAAGAATATAAAGCCTTTATTGAAAAGCAGACAGGGAAACACATTAGAATCCTTAGAACAGACAATGGAGGAGATTTTGAATCTCTTCAGTTTTAGGATTTCTACAAGTTAGCAAGAATCAAGCGATAGTTGACCGTTCCATATAACCCTCATCAAAATGGTGTTTCTGAAAGGAAAAACAAGACTATTTGTGAGGCAGCGAAATCAATGATGTTTGACCAGGATCTGCCAAATCCTTTATGGGAAGAAGTTACCTCCACTGTTGTGTATATTTAGAACAGGTGTCCACATGCTATTTTGAAGGACAATACTCTTAAGGAAGTCTTATCAGGGATCAAACTTGAAGTAGGGAATCTAAGAATATTTGGATGTTCTGTGTATATTCATTTCCCTAAGAAAAATAGGACAAAGATGGAACTCTCAGGCAAGAAAGAGGTGTTTGTGGGGTACAGTGAGAACTCCAAGGATTATGGGATTTATGTACCAGGTCAAAGGAAAATATAGGTAATAAGATATGTGAATTTCCATGAGGAAGCCGCATTTAAGAAATCTAGAGAGCTTCAACAAGATTTAAAAGCAGTTTAGCTAGCTTCACCCTCTTCTGAAAATGAAGAGTCAGATGATCATAGGGAGGAACCTCATGAAGGGCCAAGTAATGAGCCCCTAGAACCTGCTGAAGTGTTAGAAATAACTCTTGAAGAACCTCCAGCCAAATGGAAGCTAGTATGGCTTAAATAAATAGTGCGTGAAGTAGAAAGGATAATTGCTCCCAAAGGAAATTTCAGGGAAAGGAAGAGGCCTCATAGGTTTGGAGGCTATGTTTCACTGATGAGAAGCAATAGTGATGTCGAACCTTCTTCATTTGAAGAAGAAGATAAATTACAAGTATGGAAGGATGCCATGCTTGAGGAATACAGGCTTATTATAAAGAACAATGTTTGGGACATTGTGCCAAGGCCAAACGACAAATCGATGGTTTCTTCCAAATGGACCTATAAGATCAAACATGCAGCTGATGGAAGTGTGGAAAAGTTCAAAGCAATATTGGTAGCAAGAGGCTTCACTCAGAAAGAAGGAATCGACTATGAAGAGAATTTTTCTCCTGTAGCCAGGTATACCTCCATTTGAGTTATTATTTCTTTATCTTCCGTACTTGGTTGGAAGCTACATGAGATGGATGTAATAACAACATTCTTGAATGGAATTATTGAATAGAAGGTCTTTGTGGAACAACCAACTAGTTTTATACTGCATAACAAAGGCACTCATGTATATAAGCTAAGGAAGGCCTTGTATGGTCTTAAGCAGGATCCCAGAGTTTGGTATGATAGGATTGATGGCTTTCTTAAAAACCTGGGCTTTCAGAAAAGTGATGCTGATGCAAATCTATAATTCAAGGTAAGAGGTAACCAACCTGTTATACTAATATTGTTTTTTGATGATCTATTTATAACAGGGGATGAAGGGCTAATAGCCTGGTATAAGAGGGAGCTAACCTCAGAATTCGAGATGAAATACTTAGGCTTGATGCATTACTTCCTAGGATTGGCAGTGTGGAAAAGATAGGGTGAGATATTTCTGGCACAAGGAAAATACACAGTGGATTTACTAAAGAGGTTTGGTATGATGGATTTCAAATCCATGTCTACTCCGATGGTTACCAACCTAAAGAAGTTGCATGATTCTGATACAGGTTCAGATTTGGTGGATCCCACCATGTATTGGCAACTGATTAGATCATTGATGTACATGATCCACACTAGGCCAGATATATTCTATGCATTTATTGAAATGAGTCATTTCATGAGTGAGCCGAGACAGAGACTTTCGGTGGCAGAAAATCACATCTTGAGATATCTCATAGGGACCATTACTTATGGTCTGAGATATACATCCAGTGGTGGTTTATTTCTACATGGGTATGCAGATGGTGACTGGGCAAGAAGCCCAATGGATCATAAGAGTACTTCTGGATACTTCTTCAGTTTAGGACCCACTTTGATCTCTTGGTCAAGATGAAAGCAGGGATCCATTGCATAGAGTACAAGATAGGTTGAGTACATTGCAGCAAGTGATGCTAGCAAGGAAGTAGTATGGCTCATAAAATTGGTTTCTGGGTTGTTTGGTGACAAGATCAAGACGACGGTGGTTCACTATGATAATCAAAGTTGCATAAAATTGAGAGAGAACCCAGTATTTCACGATAGGTCAAAACATATTGACATGAGGTACCACTACATCCGAGACTTGGTCCAGAGAAAAATTGTAAAGTTACAGTACATAGCCATGAGCGAGCAGGTAGCTGATATCCTGACCAAGCCTTTGACCTCGAGACAGTTTGTGCAACTAAGAGGCAAGATTGGTGTGGATGAGAATGACTCCCTCACTTAGAGGGAGTGTTAAATTTGGCAGCAATGATAGTCATTCTCCAATGAGAGGCCATATGGGCCACCCTGAGGCTAGCCAGGGACATTTGGAGAATCAACCAGTCTTGTGAGGTATTGACAAAAGCCAGGGGGAACATACAACCTCTGTGAGTCAAACCAAAAGTTAGGACGAATGAGATGCTATGTGAGTCTAATGAAAAATTCAGGGGGAACATAGAACCTCTGTGATCATAGACAGTCTAGTGTAAAAGTCAGGGGGAACGTACAACCTCTGTGAGCATAGATAGACTAGTGAAAAAGTCAGGGGGAACATACAACCTCTGTGAGCCTAGTCAAACCTTGTGAGCCATGAGAAAAAGTCAAGGCATCTAGGAAAAATTAGCTTGAATATAAAATTCCTAAGAGCTAGAAACAAACGATATTCCTAATATTACAAATGATGTAATTGTATTGATCTAGTGCGTTGGCATGTGTAAACATTATCCACCATGAAGAGAATTTTGAATTTCCTTGTCAAGAGTTGTAACTAAAGTATTGAGCCTAGTTCTATGTTAGAACTAAAGTGTAATGTTTATTTGCAACTAAAGTCATGAGTCTAGTTCTATTTTAGTAATGTTGAGTTGCAACTAAAGTCTTGAGTCTAGCTCTATTTTAGAACTAAAGTGTAATTTTAAGTTTCAACTAAAGTCTTAAGTCTAGTTCCAAGTTCAGACTAAAGCATGTAAGTCTCAAGTCTAGTTCTAAGTTCGAACTAAAGTGTAATGCTGAGTTGTAACCAATCTCAAGTCTAGTTCTAAGTTCGAACTAAAGTGTAAAGATGAGTTGTAACCAATCTCATGTCTAGTTCTAAGTTTGAACTAAAGCATGAAGTTGAGTTATGTTTAATGCATGGAATCAAGTTACTATTTTGAGCTTCCCCTCTTCCCCTCTTCAGCCTATATAAGAAGAGGACGAACCCTCTCTTCAACATAGTTCTGCAACACAGCTTTGAAACACAGTTTTCATATGTAGGTTGAGGGTGAAGTAATAGAGGAGCACATTAGTGATAAAGAGGAAGCATATCAAATGTGTATTTCAGAAAGGTCTTGTAAGTCTTTGTCAAGTCAGAGTCATCTTGGAAAGCTCTTTGAGAGAAGAACATTCATGGTGGATATTTGTAAGATATCTTACATTATTAATGCAATACAGGAATATTGTTTGCTGAGGTGTTTCTCCCTGTACAAGGTTTCCCTAGGGTATATGTGTTGTTGATATGCATGTTTAATTATCTACATAATTATTGTTATTCAATTATGATTTGGAATTGTTGAAGTATATTAATATGGAATCAAAGTATTGAATAAAATAAAAGAATTAATCTGCATAAGAAATGAAGCTCATAATTTAACAACCCCTCCAAATGTGCACATGCTAAAATCAAGCCCTTTGCATGTCCAACATTTAGAATCGGGTACCACTGACGAGAGGACTACAACATGTGACATAGAGAAGATTGTTTGATTGGTGTGTAAGCTAAAGCAATCTCATTAGGATGTAGAGTATATTTCTCAGTTGGAAAATGAGTTGTAGTAGTCGCATTAGTGTGAAAAATAGTTGTAACAATGGCATAATTTCAAGTTCATCACTAACCTAAACCTAAAAGAGCACCAAGAAGATATCGTAGACAGATAACTAATACTAGAGAAATCACATTACTATAATGTTCCTCTATTATTAACTTCAGGGATCTTGTCTCATGTTTCCACACCAACTCCTTTAAATTTTGAGCATTGTGTTTTCACAACAACTCCTTCAAATTTTGACCAATGTATTTTCACAACAACTCCTTCAAATTTCAATTTGTGTGTCATATGAAAGTAAGTTTTAAGATTTTTGAATGTTTCTTACCATTATTGATCAGGTTAAAATTAATTAAGTTTTAGGTTATTGAAATGGGACATGGACATAAATTCCATCTCATTTGTAAAATCAATTTTTATTATGAACATGTGTGCTAGACTTGTTGAGCATTTGCATACAATAAAGCATATAGTCAATAAAGCATATAGAATGTTACAAAGTAATTATCATATGCCTTCCAATTTCCAACCTCTAAAGAGCTATAGAGAGTTGTAGATGTACAACTCTGCCCATAGGCTTGTGGGCAGAGTTGCATCTACAAATCATGTGAAAAAATATTGATGTCGAAGGGGCTCAAGCACATGTAGAAAAAAATTAGCGTTGAATCTTGGGATAAGGTTGGGGTGAATGCAAAAAAGGAATCTATGGAACATGATGCTCAAGAACATGTGGGGTCCACAATTTTTGACATGGAAGGTTCTTCCCAAGGGCCATCACAAAGGGTGGGTTGACTGTCAATGTTGATATGGGAGCACCCAATGAGTGGCTTATTGATAATTTTCCAAAGGGATACCAAATAACATGATGCATAATTAGGTAGTATTCAATGTTGAGTGAGGTCCAATACATCAACTGGATCAATGGAGGAATTGAGTCAATTTTTGAGATGATGGTCTCCACATTTTAAACAATTGTTCACTCGGTTGAGGATTCTAAGGGAACTTGTTGCTATTGATAATATTACTCATGGTCAAATTTGTTTTGGTCATTTTTTTTATGTTGGGTTGAAGTCATTGTAATGCAGGAGCATCGTAAGTAGCCAGCCAAACAAGCATAAGGGCAGAAGACAGTTGGAAATGTGCAGCACACATTTTGCACATTTTGAAATGTTTTTGAAAAATTAATGAGCAGATATTAATGTAGTAGTTAAAGGAAGTGTACTTGCATATTGTAAACAGATCTTGAGCGATTTTCTCTCATCTACTGGATGTAATAGAAATTAAGTCTGTTTAATAAAAGTAGGTACATTTGAATTAAGAGATTATACAGTTTTAGAAGTGTAGGTGAGAAAACGGATATAGACACCCTCATTCCAGTACCATTGTAGTTTGGTAACATTATCATCATTGAGAGATGTAGCAGAGATTTGTAGAGAAGAACCCATGTACAGGAGCATTTGAGTTAATATATGAATCCTTGACTCAATATTCATGGTGTTATGATGCTTATTGTTTACATTTGTTGAATGGTATGCTTACAGTTGTTTTATTCTTTCTGTTTATGCATTTGTTTCAATGTTGGGTTAAATGTGTGATTTCATGTTAAGTGTATGAAGTTTGATAGAGGAGAAGAATGAGTTTCAATTTTTTCTCATCCTGAGAGTTCCTGCAAGGAGTGCAGTGAAATGTCCGCAAGGTGTACGTTGACAAGAGTCTGTGTTTTACCTCAAAAATCTCAAGAGAGATACCATTGTTCTCATACCAGGAGAAGTGTAGGTGAGGCACAGATCCGTGTAAGGTGTGCGCAGACTAGTTGAAACTTTAGAAGTTATTAACTAAGGTGAAGGTTAAAGGACTACTATTGCAAAGAGTGCACAGGGTTGAAGACTCAAATAACCAGAAGTTATTTGAAAGTTTTCCGCAAGGAGTGCAAGAAGGAAACCCTTTTGGAAGCCTTGAGTTTGGAAGTGAAATGTCAGGAGGGATAACACCTTTGAACACTTCAAAGGAAGGCAGAAATTGAACCACTTCAGAGGGGAGATGGAAATCAAAAATGTCACATAGAAATTAAGTTCAGGAGGGAGAACATTCAATCGCTGGGAATAAGTCATTTGAAGCATGAATCAGGCGGTCATTATTCTCCGTGGAGAGCTCACGAAGTCGCACAGACCGTAGGATCTAGTGGAGCCGTATGGATAGTGAGAAGCCTTCGTGAAGGAAGTGCGAAGTTGCGAAATTCATTGGATTTGGCAGAGTTGCAAGGTGATTAGAGGCTGGTGAAACCCATCACCTTAGGATCCAGGATCAATGCGAGTCGTTGATCGTGCTTTGTGTAAGTCGATGGATCATATCACGAACTCAGGGTTCGTGAGTTTGGAGGCTAGACCAGATTTCTTGGTTTGCATGAAGTTTCGAGTTGCGAGGAATAGAGAAGGAGATCCAGACCGTTGGATCCGAAACATGGGAGAACCATTGGATCAAAATCTCCACGTGGTATCGCGTACTCAAGGGTTCGGGGTTTGAGAATGTTTCTTTTCGATTGCAGAAGTCCTGAAGTGTCGAGTGTCGAGGGCTCGTGCGAGCAGGTGGCACATCCGGTTGGTGGGGACTGCGTGGTTGACAGGTGGCATAGTAACAGTGCCTAGAGAAAAGGGGAAGCGGGTGACAAGTAGAGGACCCATGTCGCCTGGGAAGAATTCATCCCATTGTTGACTTATCGTGTCTCGGGGATTCGCAAAGGAGGAGCACAAGGGCTCAATGCTCCAACTCACGCAGTTGTGAGTTGTGAGGGATGCTAAAGCTAGGCCCTAGCCAGTGGTTGTTTGTAGAGGCGCTAGCAAGGAAGGGGACATACCCGTATCACACTCTCGGGTATCGAAGGTTTGGAGTCGAGGGTCTTCAATTCACAAAATCATGAGATTGCGAGTCATGAAAGGTGCTTGTGCTAAGGCTCGGGTTGTGGTTGTGAGGAGGCAAAGACTCACACCTGGTGCATGTGGTGCAGGTGGAGTTTTCATGAAGGACCTATGGATCAAATTCATTGAAGGTTTCAGTAGGGAACCGAAGGAGTCACTTCGGCTCGTGGAGAAATTAGAACGATCTTGTGTGGACCATATTGATAAAGAGAGTCGGGGGTCTGTGCCAGAGTGGTATCATCGCTTGATTTTGTCTGTATATTTCAGGTAGAGTGAGCTAGAGGAAAAGGAGTAGTCGGATACCATCAATTTGGTATCAGAGCTGCAGAACAAGTTCTTTGATTTCTATAGTAGAGAAAAGAGGAACATTTTATAGTCATGCCACCGAGAAGAAGAGACAAACCAATGTGAATGCCTGATCCAGCAAGAGAAAGAGAAATGCATGAGTTACGTACCAGGCTTGATGCCATGGAGATAGCAAAGAGGCGCATAGTTGACGCTGGGAATATCAGCGAGGCTGAAAGTGAGAATGAAGCTAGAAACAAAGGAGAAGAAGTTGCAGTCAAAGATGTTGCGGATGAACACCTATTCAGGGCTATTGCAAGGATAGGTGCCAGAGAAAAAATGGACATTCCAGTGTATGAGGGAAACTTGGATGTTGAATAACTTCTAGATTGGATTAGAGCTCTAGACAAATACTTCGACTATGAGAATGTCGAGGAAGACAAGAAAGTAAAACATGTTGTTACTAGACTTAAAGGGCATGGAACACTATGGTGGGTGAACTACAGGATGACAAACACTGCAAAGGCAAGCAGAAAATTGAAAGCTAGGATAGAATGGTTGCAAATATGAAAGCCAAATTCATACCCATGGATTATCAAATCACTTTGTTTCAGAGGATGCAGAATTTGAGACAGAAGCTGATGTCAGTGAAAGAATACACTGAAGAGTTCTACAAGATAAACATCGGAGCAAGTCATCGGGAAAGCGATGATGAAAACATTTTCAGGTACATGAATGGTTTGGAATATGACATTCAATATGAGATGAGCATGACGACCATTTGGAATATGCAAGATTCTTATCAGATGGCTCTGAAAGCTGAAGAGAAGCTGAGCCAGAAGCAAGGTCAAAGAGGTCGGGGTAGAATTCAAGACATAGGTAAAACAATTGCCCAAGATAGAACTCAAAAACCTAAAGAAGAGGGGAAGAAACCTCAAACTAAACCTAATATAGGAGGAAAGTCACAAGGAGGGAAGTATGCTGATAGAAATACTTTTCCTTGAGCCAAAGAAAGAGGAAGAGGCAAAGGAGGTGAAGTGAAATGCTTTGTCTGTGGAAAAGTTGGACATAAATCCTATGAGTGTCCAGATAGGAAGAAATATGGTGGTGAAACTCACATTGTCGAGGTTCAAGGATAGAATGTTGGGGCAGAAGATGCTGAAGGCGGAATATCCTTAATGATGAATAAAGTTCTCTTAAAGACAGAGAAGGAGGCAGAGAACCCAACCCAAATAAACAGTTTGTTTCGGACTGCCTGCAAAACTAAGGATAGGGTATGCAAAGTCATAGTTGACAGCAGTATCACAGACAATCTCATATCTATAGAGATGGTAGAAAATCTAGAGCTAAAGACTATTGCACATCCAAGCCCATACAGAGTTTCGTGGCTACAAAAAGGACATCAAGTAAATGTCACTAAACAATGTTTAGTTGAATTTAAAATAGGAGGATATAAAGATGAAATATTATGTGATGTCATTCCCATGTATTGTTGTCATCTATTGCTGGGTAGACCATGGCAATATGATAGAAATGTAGTTCATGATGGGAGAAATAACACATACATCCTAGAAAAAAATGGGAGGACGCACATGTTGCTGCCGATTAAAAACCAAGAAGTGAAAACAGAGATGAGAAACATTGTACTTCTCATGAGTGGGAAGGAACTTCTTAATGAGGTTAAGAAGAAGGAAGAAACGCAATTTATTGTGGTCAAGAAGCACAAAATTGTCTTAACCAGTATGAGAATAGATGATTTACCGAAAGAAATCCAGGAGTTGTTGGAAGAATTTGTTGATATAGTAGTGGATGAACTACCTTGTTCGTTGCCACCTATCAGGAGTATAAGCCATCATATTGATATTATACCTGGAGCCAGTTTACTGAACAAAGCAATGTATAGGTTGATGCCACAGGAAAATGAAGAAGTTAAGAGACAGGTCCAGGACTTACTGGACAAGGGATTGATTCAGGAGAGCTTGAGTCCATGCATTGTTCCGATGGTGCTCAGCCCAAAGATAGATGGAGGCTGGAGAATGTGTACAAACTCAAGGGCAATCAATAATATTACCATCAGATATAGATTTCCATTGCCAAGGATGGATGACTTGATGGATTGCTTAAGTGGAGCAAAGTTTTTTTCAAAGATTGATTTGAAAAGCGGGTATCATCAAATTCGAATGAGAGAGGGTGATGAATGGAAGACAACATTCAAGACGAATGAGGGGTTGCATGAATGGCTTGTTATGCCATTTTTCTTAACGAATGAACCCAGTACTTTCATGAGATTGATGAATGAAGTCCTGAAGGATTTCATTGGGAAATTCGTCATTGTATATCTTGATGATATATTAATTTTCAGCAGGACAGAAGCAGAGCACTTAAAGCATTTAGCTACAGTGATGAGGAGATTACAACAAGAGAAATTGTTGATCAATGTGAAGAAATCATCATTTATGAGAACAAAACTTATTTATTTGGGTTTTTTTATCTCTGCAAATGAGTTGAAAATGGATCCAGAAAAGGTAAATGCAATCAAGGATTGGCCATCGCCAAAGAGTGTGTTTGAAGTTCGAAGATTCCATGGTTTGGATAGCTTCTACAGGAAATTCATTCAAAATTTCTGTGGAATTAGCGCACCAATGATGAATACGGTGAAGAAAAGACATAAATTTTTTCACTAAATGAAGGAAGCAGAGAAGAGCTTCAATCTACTGAAGAAGAAGATCACTGAGCAACCAATTCTAGTTTTACCAGATTTCAGCAAGACATTCTAGGTTAGGTGTGACGAGAGTGGATTTGCAATTGGAGCGGTCTTGAGATAAGACGACAGGACAATCGCATATTTCAGTGAGAAACTGAATGAAGCAAAGATTAAGTACTCAACATATGACAAATAATTCTATGCAGTCATACAAGCGCTAAATAAATGGAGACATTATTTGGTTTCTAAAGAGTTTTTTTTGTACAGTGATAATCATGCTTTAAAATTCGTGACTCAATAGGAGAAGTTGAACCAAAAACATGATAAATGGGTTGAATTCATGCAGAATTTTACTTTTGTGATTAAGCATATTTTTGGAACTACTAACAAAGTTGTTGATGCTTTGAGCAGGAATTGTTTGCTTATTGTTGGAAATGTTTAATAGGTAGCATGTGCTTGTCATTGATGGCAAGTACAACAATGCATGTGTACAGGAAGAATGTACAAAGGATTGTTGGCATGATTTACAGGATGACCGCGTGCAAGGAGGCATAGCGTTCTTATATGCGCAAGGAGCACAGGAAAGAGACTGAGAGCCGTCCGATCTCACTCGAAAATCCCGACAGCCGTTGGATCGGGAGAAGCTGCGCAGATGTTAAGCGCAGGAGTTGGCGTGTAGAAGAAGTGATCTGCGCCGTCAGATTAGAAGCATATACCCGACAGCCGTTAGATCTGCCAAAGATGCGAGGGAGATAAGCCATCGGAGAATCGGGGATCGGGACTTTGCAATGTCCAATTCAATGACAATGGAAACTCCGAAATCGCGATATGCGATTTCGCGATGTAATCAGAGCCGTTGAGCCAAGATTTCATCTGAACCGTTGATCCAATTCACGATAGCAGACCACGTCAGCAAGGGACACGTGGCACAACCAGGGAATGACAGGTGTCAGGAAGATTCAACA
>SNQJ01S0021420.1:51861-64024 GCA_010110895.2 Picea sitchensis | reverse complement strand
TACATCTTTTATAACCTCATATGCTGTGAGCAACATGTTTTTCCCAACTGATTATTGTTTCTTTTATAAAGCACCTTCATTGATTTCCTAAAATGCATCATTGATTTGCATATGAAACAGATATTCCAAAGAAAATCTACCATGAGGAGGATGGATTCCATGCATTTGACATACTTCAACACACATTATTGAATAAAACTAAAAGGATTGAATGGTTAATACACACATTAATGAATCATCATTTTGAATGCATTGATATGATTAAAATTTCAAGTATATTCTTTGTTGAAGAAAAAACAAATGTTGTTACATAAGGAAATACTTTTGGTTGTCACACAAGAACCAACCATACGCAAGAAAAAAAAAAGTGTTGTTACATAAGGAAATACTTTTGGTTGTCACACAAGAACCAACCATAAGCAAGAAAAAGAAGTGTTGTTACATAAGGAAATACTTATGGTTCTCACACAAGAAGCAACCACAAAAAGCAACTTCCACTTAGATATATTTCAAAAAAAAGAAGGCTCCATCACACAATTCAGGAAATTCAATGCAAGTTTGCATGAGGACATGCAACACCTTCCGTTGGGGGGTATGTTGGGTCGCCAAAGTACCATATTTTTACCAACCTTTCACTTCAGTTTCAATTCACTTTCACTTCACTTTTAACCATATTTCACTTTCCCATACCCTTACATTAAACCATTTTCATGATTACATGAGTTTTATAAATATTATTTTCCAATGCATCTATTTTAGTGTTTTTGAGTGAATTTATGATTAAATATTGGAAAAATGACATGTTTACACATATATATGAAAGTGGGATGAGTTTCATGATGTTTATGAGTGTATTTGAAGACTCCAACCAAGTCAAACTTGACAATCAAGCCTCAAATTCGAATCCTCTTCAACCCATTGAATATTTGATGAAGATTTGGAGATTTACTCAAGTATCTTGGATGGAGATTAATCATGAAGGAGAGATTTGTGAGAGGATTTGTAGAGATATCACTTGATAGGTGTGAGCACATGGTTGTAACCAAATGACACATTTGTGGATGTAGGAGAGATTTGTGGATCTAAGTTATCTTAATTTTTTGCATAAATAGGAGTGCCTCTTCCATTTCAAAGGGAGGACTCATGGAGAATTGTGTCCAACTTATGATGGAATACGAATCAAGCTTTATTTTCACAACAGTTTCCATTCTCTAGTTTAGATTTATAATTCTTTAGTTTATGTGTTACTTTGTTCTTGGGAGAATTGCGCTCACTCCAAATAGATCATAGTAGCATTTTATTCTTGTTCTAATGCTTTGAATAGGTTTATATGCTTTATTGTTTTTATTAGAATTATTTCATGATCTTGATTGCTGATAGGTTATTTGAAACATTACGAGAATACCTCCTGTAAGGGAGCTATTGTTTTCATGCCTACAAAAACTAATCCTTTTTAAGTGTATTTATTTTCAATGCATGAGTGTTTAGTTGATGATCTTAATTGTTGATAGCTTTTGTGAAAAATCATGAGAGGACCTCCTATAAGGGAGCTAGTGTTTTGTTTCCTACAACAACTAAGTCTTATTAAGTGGAATGAAAGAGTTAGGATTTGATTGAATTTTATTAGATTAGAGTTAGATGCCTACTCCTGCATATATTTTGATGGCATCATCACAAGCTTACGAGCATCCCTGGTTGATAATTAAATGAAAGAAATTTAATAAATTGAATTGCCCAACAATGCTTATTGTTTACATTTGTTGAATGGTATGCTTACAGTTGTTTTATTCTCTCTGTTTATCCATTAGTTTCAATGATGGGTTAAATGTATGATTTCATGTTCAGTGTATGAAGTCTGATAGAGGAGAAGAATGAGTTTCAATTGTTTCTCATCCTGAGAGTTCCTGCAAGGAGTGCAGTGAAATGTCCGCAAGGTGTGCGTTGACAAGAGTTTGAGTTGTATATCAGAAAGATCAGGAGAGATACTGTTGTTCTCATACCAGTAGAAGTGCAGGTGAGGCACATAGCCGTGTAAGGTGTGCACAGGCTAGTTGAAACCTTAGAAGTTATTAACCAAGGTGAAGGTTGAAGGACTACTGTTGCAAAGAGTGCACAAGGTCGAAGACTCAAATAACCAGAAGTTATTTGAAATTTTTCTGCAAGGAGTGCGAGAAGGAAACCCTTTTGGAAGCCTTGAGTTTGGAAGTGAAAGCTTAGGAGGGATAACACCTTTGAACACTTCAAAAGAAGGTATAAATCGAACCACTTCAGAGGGGAGATGGTGATCAAAACTGTCACATAGAAATTAAGTTCAGGAGGGAGAACATTCAATCGTTGGGCATAGGTCATTTGAAGTGTGAATCGAGCGGTCAATATTCTCCATGGAGAGATCGCGAAGTCGCAAGGACCGTAGGATCCAGTGGAACTGTATGGACGGTGAGAAGCCTTCATGAAGGAAGTGAGAAGTTGTGAAAGTCATTGGATTTGGCAGAGTTGCAAGGTCATTAGAGGCCGGCGAAACCCATCACCTTAGGATACAGGATCAATGTGAGCCATTGATTGTGCTTTGTGTAAGTCATTGGATCAAATTGCGAACTTGGGGTTCATGAGTTTGGAGGCCAGACCAAATTTCTTAGTTTGCGCGAATTTCCAAGTTGCAAGGAATAGAGAAGGAGATCCAGACCATTGGATCCAAAACACAGGAGAATTGTTGGATCAGAATCTCTGCGTGGTATCGTGTACTCAGGGGTTCGGGGTTTGAGAGAGTTTCTTTTCAACTGCAGAAGTCGCGAAGTGTCGGGCACCGAGGGCTTGTGTGAACACATGGCACATCTAGTTGGTGTGGACTGCGTGGTTGATAGGTGGCGTAGTCACAGGGCCCAGAGAAAAGGGGAAGTGGGTGACAAGCGGAGGACCCACGTTGCCTGGGAAGAAGTCAACCCATTGTTGACTTATCACATCTCGAGGATTCACAAAGGAGGAGCACAAGGGATCAATGCTCCAACTCACGAAGTTGCGAGTTGCGATGGGTTCTAAATCTAGGCCCTAGCCAGTGGTTGTTTGTAGAGGCGCTAGCAAGGAAGGGGCCATACCCATATCACACTCTCGGGTATCGGAGGTTTGGAGTTGAGGGTCTTCAATTCACAAACTCACGAGATTGCGAGTCATGAAAGGTGCTTGTGCTAACGCCCAGGTTGTGGTCACGAGGAGGCGAAGACTCACACCTGGTGCATGTGGTGTAGGTGGAGTTTTCGTGAAGGACCCATAGATCGGATTCGTTGAAGGTTTCAGCAGGGAAGAGAAGGAGTCGCTTCAGCTCGTGGAGAAATTAGAACGATCATGTGCGGACCATTTGGACAAAGCAATTCGGGGGTGTGAGGAATAAATATGGCCAGACCCAAATTATCATTGATAATATCTTGATTTGTGTGTGAGGGTGTGATAAATTGTGCATTCTTACGGATATTCCAAGGAAATGGGAGATGGTCAAACCACAACATGTATCGTGAACATTTTCACCACAAATATTTGTAGAGTTTGTTAGAGGAATGGAGGTTGATTATTGGTGTTCTCCACATGCAACTAAGGTAATGTTTGAATGCTGCACAATATTCTACCTCGACAAGAGAAAACAACAACATGATATGAGACATGGTTCCTAAAAAAAATGGCCACACAAGATACTCCATGACAACATGTTACCCCTCCAAATGTGAACATGCTAACATCAAGCCCTTAGCATTTCCAACATTTAGAATTGGGTACCACTTGTGAGAGGACTCCAACTAGTGTCGTAGAGAAGATTGCTCAATTCGTGTGTAAACTAAAACAATCTCATTAGGATGTAGAGTAGATTTCTCAGTTGGAAAGTGAGTTGTAGTATTCTCATTAGTGTGAACAATGACATAATTTCATGTTAATTATTAACCTAAACCTAAAATAGCACCAAGAATATATAATAGGTAGATAACTAATACTAGAGAAAGAACATTACTATAATATTCCTTTATTTTTAACTTAGGGAACTTGTTTCATGTTTCCACATCAACTCCAATTTTTGACATTTATTCATTAGGGTAAAATTAATTAATTTTTTTAACAATCTATGTTAATATTTCTAAAACAATTATTTCACTATTAAAAATATGAATGAATAAATAAATTATATTTTTATTTTCCAGACAAGATTTTGGTTTTTTAAGTTATTGTATTGCGACATCAAAATATGTTATAAAAATAATTAAAACACTGAAATTTTATTTGGCAACATATATATATATTTTTTAATATTAAAATTATTAATCAAAATTTTGAAGGTTTATATTGCCTTAAACGTTCACCTTCAACAAAGGTGAAAAAATACTCTCTATAGTGAAATAATCCTCTTTTTTAAACGGTGGCTATGAAAGGATGTTTTTTTTTGGCTAATTTCTCCCTTCTTCGCCAATGAAAATCTGGTAGGCTGAGAGTAATCGGTGAGAACAATGTGAAATGGATGCAAATCGAGATTCTCTTTGCCCTCATTATTTCTTCAGTGAAACTAGTGAGCACACTATGAAATGGATGTAGGTTGGTCCAAATCTTCCTTCCCCTTGTTATTTCTTCCTCTTGATCTAAAAAAATGAATCAATATCAATCATTCCCGATTTTAAAGGGATTAGTCCATGGGATTTGACTTCCCCACCAACCATGGAGAAACCAAATTCTTGATGCAGGGTTACCAAGCCCTGCACTAAAACTCATTTTTAATCTTATGAGTTTCAGTCTACATCTACACCTGCAATCAACACATGACATGTTCTTCTATTCTGGAATTTAAATTAAAGAGTTTATTTGAATAATTTTCCTCTCCCATTCCCAATTTTTAATAATACTCTGTTGTAGGTTGCAGGAATTATATATAAGTTATAGGAACTCAACTAGGGTACCAGGAACGCCAGAAGCCACCATAATCACTATAACAATGATCTACAGGTTACTTTACAAATTACTCATTACTTTACAAATTACTCGTCCTAACATGCACAGATCATGATACCCTGTCATTATCAGATCTAGTGTTCTCTTCATAATGATTTCACATATTTATGAATCATGGATTGATTTCCTCCATAGTGATTAGTCATGCTCCTTCAATCCTCGTTAATGAAAATAAATACCCTTCCTGGCGATATTTACAAGTTATGAGATCGATCCTCTCCAAAATCAATTCAACATTTATTGAAGAACCTTCACGTGGAGTTAGTGCAGAGAACTCCACTCGACTTTGACACCCCTTCTTTAATGAATTTCAATGCACTTCCTCTATAGTGATTCCCACTCAGGATATTTAATCAAAAAAATTTAGTTACTTTGTCTATAAATGACGATTTTCTTCAATGCCTTAACCATTCACCAACACTCCACCCTATTGTCTACACAACAAAGGTTCAACCAAGTCCAGGAACTCGATTATCTTAAGATTATGCTTGGGAATTACATGACTAATGCATATAGCATGACAATCCAACATTCATTTGTCATAGAGTGGAAACGTATTTAATAGGAACCCAATCGTTCTATACAAAATCTCTACAATGCTCAATTCCTCATTAACACTCCCTAAATTTCACTCCCTTTTCTCTCTCTGGCAGTTTGCATCAAGAGTTCATTAGATTAAGGCCTTTTCCCACATAGGGTAAATTTTCCCAATCAATTAATTATATATCCAATGTCCATTTCCCTTGTAGACCTCATTGTATTTCACTCGTGAGTGAATTTTGCACCAAGTGAGTGACAGGAGAAATAAGCTTTCCTATAGTCAAATGCATGAATAATCCTTTTTTTTCCCTCAAACTAGACATCTAATTTGGGAGGAGCCTTTCTTAATAGTAGTTGGTAGTCTTTCCTTTTAACCAGCTCACTAACCATATTGACTAAAAGTCGGGGTTCTCACAATTCACAGGTAATGTTTTCTTTCTTTCCTTCCCCTTTTTTCCCTCCCATGCATGCTCACTACAGGGGATTCCTAAAAAAAATAGTTACCTCAAATCAACTCAACAAGGGGTGGTAATATCATAGGTTTAGAATATGTTAGGACAACTATGATTGATCTCTACTAGCATAATAAATTTTATCCCAAAACCGAGAGAAGTATGATTGTGTCTTTATTTTGTCACTGTAGATCCCCTCATTATAGTGTATAAACCCTTTTAACACTGGAGGGAAGCATATCTTGCATAACCAGGGGAAAGGGTATACCAATGAAGGAAAGGATGTATCTTGAGCATAGCAGGAAAGAGGATATAGTTGATGATCATTTTGTGTTAGGAGTTTAGGTTATAAAGTTGTTATTATATAAATATTTAATGTTATATTAATATTATTCATCAATGCAATGTACTAATTTGATGCTAGTAATTAAGTAATATTAATTATCAGTGATTAGGTTAGCAACTAGGTCAACCACTGATAAATAGTTTAGTATGAGACATCATTCACTAATGAAAGTATATGTATATTCTCTTCTCTTTTAATATTCTTTTATTTCCTCTTGGAAATTTAAGATGGAATCATAGCCATGTTTGTGCACATATACTTCCCAATTATATATTTTTAGTTTCCTAGTTGAAGTAGATCACCTAGGAGGATTATCGGATCACAATTAGAGGGATTACCAAGTCTTAGATTCGCGTGTAACAATGTTTTTGTTCTTTAAAAGACATGTTGATGATGGACTCCCGAAGATTGAATGGGAAGAACTATGTTGTCTAAAAATCTCAAATAAAGTTGATTTTTAAATTTAAAATATATATGGGATATATATTCACTAGGACAAAAACTAGGCCAGAAGATGTTTTCATGCTAGAGTAGTTTGATGAGAGAAAAAGGAGGCTCTCATGATAATAACAACAATTGTGGCCGATGTCGTAGTCCCACAAGTCCAAGATGTAGAGGATTCTAATGAGGGATTAGAAGAAATTATAGGATTCATGTGGAGATTCCAATGAAACTAGGATTTTATATTTGAAAAATGAATTTTATACACTACGACTGCCAGAGAGGGTCTCCTTCGGGTGATCACTTGACAATTATAGAGGATAGTAGGGATAAACTATTCAATGTTGGTGTTTAGGTTGAGGAGTGATAATTCTTTTCCTTGCTCTAAATATTCTTTTAAAATTGTATGAAAACACTGCAAGATATTGACACTTGTTGGTAGTGATTGGTCTCTTCAGAAGCTTTCAGGATATCACATCCAAAATGAGCAGTGGGAAGAAGTATGAAAATAATTCTTCCTATTATTTAACTTACCTATGCATACATTAGATATTATATATAATACTTATACAAGTGTGTACACATGTATAGGTAAGGCTTAGGGAGGTTGTAGGATTGGCTAAGGTTGGATATGGTTGTCTTAGAGCTTGAAGGGTTGACTAAAAGGAGCAGCATGGGAAGAAGTATGAAATTGATTTGTACAAAGAAGATGCTTTTGTGTTAGAGTCTAAAGGTAGAAGACAACCAACTAGCTGAGGAGTTTGAGGCAAGAGGAAAGTTTCTCCAATTTTTAGTCATCAAATGAAACTAATAATATAAAAAAGGTATGTGAGTCTTCCTTTGGACAAAAAGAAAGTAATTTGTTTTAGTTGTAGTAAACCTAGACACAAGGAGATATTTTTAAGCCAAAGGATTGCTAGTACTTAGACTCTGGGGTGTCGAAACATAAAACACATGACAGCCTGAAAGGAAGGGTTTACATCATTCACATAAGATAAGGGTAGGAATTAAGATGTTTCCCTTGGTGACAGTAAATATTATGCTATTTAGGGACATGGCACCATATTGATGCAATTGAGGAATAAAAATCTATGATGTCCTATGTTTTGAAAAGAATCTCCTTTCTATCAGGTAGCTAACTGAATAGAATTGAGGTTCAATTCAAAATTTTCCATTGTTTCATTACAAATGTGAAACAAAACTATAGTGTTGTTGCTATTGCAAAAGAAGAAAAAGGTCTCTGCTCAAATTTGAAGCTGCAATAGAAAAGGTGCAAACACTCACAACAGTTGTTGAAGATCATAGTAGATTATGGCATAAAAGGTTTGACCATATTGATTTTTTTTTTTGATTTGTGGTGGTCCAAATTGAATATAGTTAAAGCTATGACAAAAATATCGCGGGAAATCAAAACTTTTATAGCATGCTCGGTGGTAAAGAAACAATGAGAATTTCTTTTGAAGGAAATGACCTGGTGAGGGAAGAAACATGTAGAATTGTACCATAGTGATATTTATTGTCTGATGAGAACATAATTGATTGGAGGATCCATCTATGTCATCATCTTATTGATTATGTTAATGGAAAATAAAGGTTTGTTTAGAGAAAAAAGTATTTAGATGTAAAAACTAATGAGAATCAGTGTGAAAAAAAGATCAAGATTTTGTGGACTAATAATAAAGGTGAATTTGCCTTAAAAAAATTTTAAATTTATGCAAAGCTCATGGATTGAACAGCTTATGCATTGTATAAAAATGGGGTTGTAGAAAGAAACACATAGATCAGAGAGGTTTCCAAGGACATGATGCATGCCAAAGTAGTGGGGTATTCTTTCCAGGCAAAAGTTGTTAGGATTGTTGTGAACCCGTTGAACCTTAGTACAACTAGAGTGGTTCAATTTTTTACATCTAAGGAGGTGTGGTATAGATGAAAAACTTATGTAAAACATTTAAAAGTATTTTGCAGTTAAACTTATGCTCATTTTTAAAGAGAAAATGCATAAGTTGGAAAGTAAGAGAGAAAAAATGTATTTTGGTTGGCCACAACAGGAGTCAAAAGCCTATAGCTTGTTTGATCCTTTACCAAAATAAATTTTTTGTTTGATCCTTTACCGAAAGAACTTGTTATTAGTAGGGATGTTTTATTTAGTCTCCTATATAATAGTTAGTTATTTTCACTAGCATAGAAATGTTTGAATATGAAGGGATATCAACTTCTAACGATCAATATATGGATGGTGGTAGAGTTTTTTCAAATGCATGACCTATTGCTTCTCAAATTTTTGGAGAAGCATGCACTAGAAGCCAAGGAAGTAGTGACGTAGTTAGCCAGAGGTAGGCGAAAGAGGTCTCTTAGGCTGAGAAGTTTTCTGCATGTTAATCATGTATTGATGAGTCAAGTGGTGAGTAAGAGCCCACATCATTTGTTGAAGAAAATGAAAATCAAGAGTAGGAAGATATGATGCCTTGATGTCGAATAACACCTGGGATTTGATGGAACCGTCTAAAGACAATTAAGCAATTAATCTTGAGAACCAAGTTTAAGGCAATGTTTTAAAACTTGGGCTTGGCCTCAAAATTGGTCAAGGGTCAACTCAGACTCGGAATCGGGATTGACTCGGACTAATTTGATTTCAACGACTTGGTTTAACTAAAAAATACATAAAATATTTAAATTTTTATTGAAAAACCTTATTTTAAAGATTCCAAACCATGATTCCAGGCCATTAAAGACAAAATATTTCAATTCTACTCATGTATATACCATGTAAGGCTAAATATATCAAAATGGCATCGATTGAATATATTATACTTCCATCCTCTTAGTTTGTGTAGATTTTCTATTTGTTGTAAAACAATATGAGTATGAAAAAAAAAGATGGATCCAATCCACTAGGAACATAAGCTAAGGAGTAACAATGTTACCCCACAAACACAATAACAATTAGAATGGATATGATCCGACTCTTTTGTTGATACTAAGATGGGGGTGAATCAGTATCAAGTACAATTTAAAACCTTTTTCAACTTATACTTAAATCATTCAACTATATACAATGAGAAATGAACAATAGTATAAGAGTTACACCAATACACCACAATACACCATGCACAATATATGAGAAATAATCAATAGTTATTGTTCAAGGGAAGTAATGACTTCCAAAGGTAGGTACATCTTCTAAATGTAAAGGGAGGGATGAAACTCCGAGAGGAAGATACAGTCCTCCAATATCAAGAGAGAGTTTAACTCTCCATCCTTGCCACTTCCTTCCACCCAAGAATATATGAGAGATAATAAAACTTTACATTAAATCATCACATAAAACCTAATAATGCTTCCTGAGACTTCTTCAATTTCTGCAATTCTTCAATTCTTGGAGTACTCTGATCTTGTAGATAATATTACTCAATGTATTCTCTAAAACTCCTCCAATTTTCACTCCTTGAATCCTCCCCAAAAAGAGGTTATAGAAAGAATGGTAGACTTTATTCAATTATGGTCTATTCAGGAGAGTGAACTTCCACAGAATGCCCCGCGCTCAATAATTAACATCCATTTCTGAAACTCACACAAAAGAAAATAAAGTCCTTACTATTTCCAATGAAATTTGTCCTACTTCATTTGGATTCTCGATGAAGAAGTTATGACTGTTTTACCCGGAACACCTGTTTAATAACTAGCTTCAGGACTAGTCACAAACCCTATCTTCCACAGAGTTTATCTCCATAATTATAGCGAATCAAGAGCTAAAATTTTTAACAAAGTTAACTTGATATGTCTTATCAATACCATAGAGATTTCACCATCTGAATCATTATAGAAAAAAAATTATAGCAAAAATGGTAAGATGACCTGAAAATAACATACCTTAGAACACATCACCAAAAGACTTCATCCTCCCTTGAAATCCGGCCTTCTTTTTTTCTTATTACCTATGAAATTCGACTTGTATCAAATGAATGTATAATGATGTTTATTTATACCATTTATTTCACTTCCTTTAACATTAGGTCCGACCTAACACTTTCTTATTTTGTAATTATTTTTATTAATTATCTTCAGGGCCTACATGTACTTCCTTCTTCAATTCACTTTGTCATCTTCAAAAATTCATTTCTCCTCAACCATGAGGATCCACGTGACATTCCACATACCACCAGAAACAACATGATGTATACTATACATCCATGGGTGTTGTATCTACATGTGCATTTTCCTTCATTTCCAAATACCTTCATCAATCTTGTGGTCCAAAACCCATGACTAGGGTTGACATCAATGACAACAACCAATCTTCTAACAATCTCCCCCTTTGTCATTGATGGCAACACTCATGATCCCCCTATCATTATGATCCCAATTTCTCACCCCCTTTGACATCAATGGAAAAGGGTATGGCTTCTCCCCGTGAGTTTAATGGCAAAAGGTAACCTTCTTCTTTAGGGATGCTCTCCCTAAACATGTGGCACTCAATAATACTTCATCCTTATTTTTGGTCTTTGGGACTTTTTCTTCCTTGGAATCGTTTTGTGTGTCTTATGTCTTCTCTCTCTTCTTCATTCTAGGATGTATATGTTGTTCGGTCTTCTTGCAATTGCAACCAATCTTCCTGAGTTATTTTCTCTGATTTTACATTTTTGGGAGTCAAACGTAAGAGTGTATCCTTGATCACACATTTTACTAACACTGAGTATATTATGATTCAAGTATTCAACCAATATAACATTCTTTGCTTTTACATTTTTTCTTCCAAGCTCTACTACACCTTCTCCAAGTATTTTGGCAGATGAGTCATCTCCAAATGCAACATTGCCACACTTTCTCTTGAAGCTGATGAATTTTTCTTGATCCTTGGTCATGTGTGAATAACATCCACTGTATATGTACCATTCATCTTCTTATTTACATTCTTTAGCGGTCAATTCCATTCGACAATATTAATTGTTTTGAATCTTTTTCCTTCTCCATACTATGGTTGGCATAGGGACATCTTCATTCATATATCTACAATCTCATGCTTTGTGAACAAGATAATTACATTTGTAGCATGGAATATTTGTGTCCATTAATGGGGGAAATGAATTATAACTTCTGTTGAAAAATCCATGATTATTTCCATATCTTCTATTTATACCATTCATGTTTCTTGCGTATGTGTTCCTTTCATTGATTCTGTAATTAATTGCCTTATGCCCAAAAATTTTGCAAGTATAACAATGAACAAGAAAAAAAATTTGATACCTTGGAGTAAGTGGGCTTCTTTGTGATGTAGTCCATCTAGGTTCATGATCTATTCTTCTGTAGTTTCCTTCATACTGATTGAAGCTTATTTGATTCTTGAAGGTAGGAGGTCTTCTTGGATATTCATCTCTTTTGTAATCATTCCTTCTTTATGGTATCC
>SNQJ01S0021420.1:21116-41437 GCA_010110895.2 Picea sitchensis | reverse complement strand
CCCTCCTATTAACACTGAGTAAATTGTTTTGGCTAAGGATACAACCTACATAGTTAACAACAAACCTGTTTAGAATTGAGTACTAGCCTACTCAGTTCATAGAGGGCTCTCTCTTTTCACTTAGTCTTTGATAGATGATTTTTCTTGATAAAACAATGGCTACGTTTTAAATTTTAGAGTGGATTTAATAAATTTTTGTTGGCAAGGAGGAGAAGGATGTTTTTTGGGATATCGAGTCAAATGTTGAAAATGAATGAAACTAATCTATGGTAGATATAACATCTCAGAGGAACAAAGGATAAATTAGGTGGATGAAACCTTCAGTTTTGAATTTGTTGTAGGGGGTGAAAGAGAAAAAAAGCAACACATAACAAAATCATAGCACCGTATAGATGAATTATGACCGAGTTAGGAAGAAAGGACAAATTTTAAATTCTTTGAGTCTAGAGCACCATTTAGATGAATTATACACTCTCAAATATCAATTTAAACAGAGGAAAAAATGAGATGCAAGTGGGGACACAAGAGATACATACAAAATATAAGAAACACACTATCAACTCATCACCATTAGAATATTTTTCATGAAGGTTCAATACTTCTGCATTTTCATTTCATTTAGATTCAAAAATTTACAATGAAGATAAAAAATGCTATAGTTCTTCCAACTCCCCCTTTTACATCAAAATGATCAAATATATATAATACTATTTGCTAAACTAGGATACTAGGAGTCAAGCTCCAACTCACTACAATAGTGGATCTGGTTACATTGGAAGACAACAACCCCAAAATGACTTTACTAAAAATAGTAAGTATGTTTTGACCATATTTAATTCAAAATAAAATGTATCTTATACAATCGAAGATCTGAGAAAAAATCGATTATAATGCATGGATCAGTCATTAGGTGCATCTGGATACCCCTTTGATGCAATTGGTGTGTTGTTAGGTAGCCATGTTGCCTTTGCATAGCATACTGGAGCTAGCTCTATGCAAATGCTACCTACAACATTTGTGTAGAACGGTTGGTTTTCTTGAAACTTGTGTAGATCCAAGTGGAAGCTACCGATTTGAAACCTGATTTGACCTCTAGTGTGCTACATAAATCATTTTGTACTGTACTTTTCAATCATATGTGTCTACAACATTTGCGTAGCATGAGCTCGCTATGAAACTAATGTGTATGCATGTTTATCAGTCAAACTGCAACTAAGATTAAAAGGGTTCCTCATACTTTCATATTTGTTTGAATCAGAGACGCAGGGATTTAAAAAAATATGTTTCTTATAGTAATATGTTAAATCTTGCTATTTTTCTTCCTCCTTTAATCACCATTTAGGTTGTAATTGTTATGGATTTTTTCCCCGAAAATGCGAAATTGTGAGTTTCCTCCATTGAGATTTCGGCTACTTTTGCAAGTAGCTCTAGTTTTCTTCTAGTTTCATCATTCAATAAAAACTTTTGTTTAATATGCCTATTTTCCTTCCTTAGTGTTAATACCTACACTTTCAAATTTCCCACCTTCCTGAACAAGGATGCATTTCTCTTCAATTTTGACTAGGCATTGGAAAGGGTTGCAAAGGATTTTTCTCTAGTTGGTTTCCATTCTTTAAAATGTTTCATGGATCTATCATCTGATACTCTTTTCTTCACTGAGCTTGATTATTTTATCTTGATCTTCTCTTAGCTTCTTATTCAACCATCTTATTCTTTTTTTTGCTTTTGTGGTTGAAGTAGAAGGTCTCTCACTTGCTGCTATCTTTCCTCATATCTATGAAATCTTCTTCCTACCTAAGGTTCTTGTCAGAGGAGATGTAGGCTTGGCCAAAACTATGGTCTCAGGTTTGTGCATGAACTCCTTCCCCTTTGACATTTCTTGCACGGGGTTTGTATTGTTCTATGGTGTTTGTTCCTCAGAACCTGTCTCAGCTAGCTTCCTCTTCAACTCTCTACTCTCTTCATAAAATTGATAAATCACATGTTGAGCCTCTATGAGTTGTTGTTCCATTCCCCTAAATTATGAGTCTTTATCTCATGCTTTGGTTTGGCCTTCATCCATCTCTCGAGATGTAACCTCAACATATTTTGTCTACACTGTAGGTGTAGGAATTATTCTAGCTACTGACCTTGTGGTTGGCCTTCTCAATGTCTAGGTCTCTTTTGGTTCATTGGTAAATAATAGCTTCCTAACCATTTTTGGAGATGGCTGGCTTGGAGGAGAGCCTTCAACTTCCTTTCCTTTTCCATTCTCTCTAGCACTTTCTCCCTTTTGATCTAAGAATCTAGGAGACAATATTTTAGTAGATAATGGGGTATCTCTTTTGGGGTCCAAGGGAATATTGGTTGAGGATAAGAAAACTAGTAGCTTCACTAAAGAAAACTGGAACAAACTACTCTTAAATTGGTCAAACCTAGGCTTGGACCTTGTGTTCCATATTTCCTAAGCTTCTATACAGTTAAAAAGGTAAGTTGAGAGGATTTTTTCTTGTGAAGTGCATGAGGAGTCTCAAACGGTACTGGTATACCCTATCAAACCTACCCTCACAAGTAAAATATGTTTGTATGACCCTCAACAACTTCTCATAGGGATCTATCACATACGATCTAGGAATGGGGGCTCCTCTCTTTTGATTTCTATATTTAGTCTTCAGGAAATCAATGTAAAACACAGAATCCGATGGAATAACTTTAAACCATCTTTCCCCTAAGATTGGGATCTTTGTAGAAACAACTATTTTCCCTTCTCACGCTAGGAATATGACCCCAACAACTATTTCCTGGACACCATTGTAGTTGAGGGAAAAATCCTTTGTAAGCTATTAGTTATATTCTTGAATTTTATCATAAAATAGAATGCACCTGACCTGCTCAAAAGAAACTCTGAACGTAGGATCTGAGTTCACCAAACTAAGTATTTGTGGCTCATACCTTAACACATTCCCTCCTCTTTGATTCTTCTTCTCCTGTGTTTTCATAGGTGAATGAATATCTGTTCAAGATGGATGTGAATCTATGGTAGGAGGAGAAGTGCTCAAACTCTAGTAAGTAAGTTTGGACAACAAGATTGACAGATCTAGGGCTTGTTTCAAAATAATATGAAAATCCTTTCTTTGGGTGAGGCATGTTACTTAGTCAGGTATCAATTCATGGGTAATCAGGTTTCAAATGTGTTTATCACAGCCGGTGACTGGATATGAGATGAGGAGTGAGAAAATCAACACTGGGATTTGCGTAGCGAGGAGCACAGGACAACAATTTCATAGCGCGAGAGTCTGCATAACATTTTCATAGTGCGAAATAGGGTTTGCATAGCATGGAATTTTTGAGTTTGATCAAGAGGGAAGAAACCAGTTTGCAGGTCTAAAATGCATGCAGAGGGATTAAATATGATGGAGAAGGATGTAGTATTTGATGTGGAGAGGTTTTGAGAGGGAATAGTACCTGTTTGAAGTGAAAATACCCTTTATATTATTTAAGTGACTTGCACAACACACCCAAATTTTGATCCTTCTAAGGTACACATGACATAAAGAACTATCATGCACCTTCACTAACTTCATTACATGTGATCATGCTCATTAATATGCTTTCACAAGACCTCCCTCCTAAACTTATGACTTCAAATATGACATATCATTTCCCTTATATGAAGTCATTTTGGACTTCAAAACAAGGATCCTTACAAAATATTTCATGATGAAAAACAACTCATGCACCTTATAATGACTTCTTAACCTTCATAATATGTGATGATATACACAAACAATTGACTCGAACTTGTGATTTTAACTCTTATTTGACATGCACCTTACCCTGTATTTTAACAATGACTTAAGGCTTCTTGAGCCAACCCATGAATCCCTATATACAAAAACTATGACTCAATTTAGGAATTCCTTGGTCTTCCTAATACCATGGCATGACTTTGCAAACTTTAGAAAAAACCTAATTACCATTCTAAANAGATTGACAGAGCTAGGGCTTGTTTCAAAATAATATGAAAATCCTTTCTCTAGGAGAGGCATGTTACTTAGCCAGGTATCAATTCATGGGTAATCAGGTTTTAAATGTGTTTATCACAACTAGTTACTGGATATGAGATGAGGAGTGAGAAAATCATCACTCATATTTGCGTAGCGAGGAGAATAGGACAACAATTTCATAGTGTGAGAGTCTTGATAACATTTGCATAGCGCGAAACAGGGCTTGCATAGCACGGGATTTTTGAGTTTGCTCGAGAGGGAAGAAACCAGTTTGCAGGTCTAAAATGCATGCAGAGGGATTAAATATGATGGAAAATGATGTAGGATTTGATGTGGAGAGGTTTTGAGAGGGAATAGTACCTGTTTGAAGTGAAAAGACCCTTTATATTATTTAAGTGACTTCCACAACACTCCCAAATTTTGATCCTTCGAAGGTACACATGACATGAAGAACTATCAATCACTTTCACTAACTTCATTACATGTGATCATGCTCATTAATATGCTTTCACAAGACCTCCCTCCTAAACTTATGACTTCAAATATGACATATCATTTCCCTTATATGAAGTCATTTTGGACTTCAAAACAAGGATCCTTACAANGCCTAGCCTAACCTAGTCTAACCTAAACCAACCCTAAAGTAGACTAGCCTAACGTTACCCTAAACTACCCTCGTTTAACCTAATCTAATCTGGCTTAACCTTCAACCTAGACTATCCTATTTGAACCTGTCCTAAGCCACCTTAGTGTATCTTAACTTTGCCTACCTTGAACTACCCTAGTCTATCCAACCCTAATATATCCTAGCCTAATCTAACCTATCCTACCTTACACTAACCTTGCCTAGCCTATCATAGCTTAACCTAACCTAACCTAGCCTACCTTAGCTTGGCCTAACCTATCCTACCTTTGCCTACCCTAACTTAGCCTAATATAACCTACCCTACAATAACCTATTAGGCTATCCCAACCTAACCTAGCTCATCTCACCTTAACCTATTGTAGCCTACTCTACACTAACCTACATAGACTCATCTAGCCTAACCTAGATAGACTAGGTTATCCTATCCTAGCCTAACCTTAAGTCTAAATCCCTAATAATAAGCCTAAGCCTTTATATAATCCAAGGCCCAAACATCACATAATACTTCGTTGCATAAAATGAAAATAATTCTTTGAACAAATTTATAATATAACAATATACAACTTACTCAAATCTATTTTTGAATATGGAATAGAGAATCATGGATCCATTATATTAATTAAAGAAAAAATTACATAATTTTAATAAAAAATACAAAGAAATACAAATAAATTAACAAAATGAAAACAAACATATAATAAATTTACATCACACACACAAAAAAGATAAGAAACCACATGTAAAATAACTAACATAAATAATAAATTTATCACAAATTTTAAAAATATAGTTTTATGCACAATGAAAAAATAAGAAATAAGAAATATTTTAAGTTAAAACACAACATAATAAAATATTCAATGTACACAAAGAACTATATACAAATTTTATATTTACTTAAGTAATTAAAAGGAAAATGAACTATAAATATAAATAAATACTTCAATAAAATTATAATATAAAAATCATATAATTTATTATCATAAAAATTTAGAAATTTAAATATAAACAATTAATACAATATATTTGAAAATTAAAATCTTTAATTTTTTTTATTTCTTTTATTTTTATTTAAAAAGAAAATGATAAAAACAATTCATATTATGATATGTAAAGACTAAATTTTTTTATTTTTCCAAACAAATAATGTTTATAAATGAAAAAACAATTAAGTATAAAATGCATACTTTATACACTCAAAAATTTTATAAAATTTAGAGATAAACCATTTAACATAAATGATACTAAAACCCTGAATCTTGTTTTAGGAAAACTATTCCTGAATTTTGTTTTAGGAAAACTCAGATTCTTTTATTCTTATTAAAAAAGAATAGTCAACTTAATTAATAAAACCAGCTCTATTGAAAATAAATATATACAGCCTTAACAAGCAAGGCATAAAATCTACTTAAAAACTAAAATAAAAAAATTAAATTTAAATTAAGATTAGTTTTAAAAAACTTAAATTTAAATTAAGATTAGTTTTCATTTGAATTATACAAAAATAATTACTAAAATCTAAAAATCTAAAAATTTAAATAAAAAAATAATACAATATATATTTGAAAATTAAAAACTTTATTTTTTATTTTTTTTACTTTTATTAAAATAAAAAATAAAAACAATTCATATATTTTTACATATGTAAAGACTCAAAAATCTTTACATATAAACCTACACACAATAAATTTATTCATATATTTTTACATATGTAAAGACTAAAATATCTTTACATATAAACCTACACACAGCACATTTATTATAACTTGCATCGAGCTCAAACGCACTTCATAAAAATATATATCACGGGAGTTCAGAAGTTATTGATAAGACCCGACAAAAAACAAATTTCAGAAGCTATTGATAAGACCGGACGAAAATCAACTCAATGGGATATTGTAAGCATCCATGCATCAGGTTTCAACCTTTAAGATTATGGGGATTTAAAAGATATTTTTGTAGGCATGCTTGCATGAGATTAAAAGTAATGTTCTAGCCATAATACTCACTAAAATCAATTTAATGGGATATTGTGAAAAGTAAGGTTGTTTATTTTTATTTTTTTAACATTTTTTTCATTTTTAATTAAAGTTAAACAGCCAAAAAAAATTATGTATCCATTGAGTGGACAAGAAATGTAAATATCTTTTCTCAATGCAACATTTAAATCTACTGTTTTTCTTTTCAAGCGCCCCTGCCCGAGGTGTTAAGAATAAATACAAGGTAAATATCAAAAGACTATCAAAATAATAATAAAATAGCCATGTAATACACTGATTCATTCAAAATTCATGAGGGTAAGCTTTATAATTTGTAATCTAGTGAAAGAAAGAGCATTGATATATGTGATATATGGAAAAAATACAGAAATAATTTTAAAATTTTTTAATTTCTAAGATTTAGTTAGAGTTGTCTATTTGTTTTACATTTTGGTTTTTAATTGTAATTTGGTGATATAAATTTATAAGCCATCATCATTTTCTTCTTTAAATTGTATTTTTCAATGTTCAAAAATATCTAGAACATTTGAATTATATAAAATTAACAACTCAAATCTCTCAAATCTCTGTAGATTCAATAATTTCTGAAAAAATTGGATAAAATTAAACAGAAAATATTCCAAAAAATCAAAATACAAAACAATTAAAATAAAGATTTATGTTTGAAATTGAATTTATTTAATGAATTTCAAATGTTAAGTTAGAAAGAAAAGGTTAGTGTTCAATGAGTATATGGGTATATACAGCCTCAAAGTCAAAGCCATTAAGCGTAACACACAAATTATATCATGTTCACAGAATTAGAATTGTGAACCGTATTCCCAGCCCCGTTTTTCTTGACGCTTTCAAAGGCTGCTTCAAAAAAAGTAAAAATACATGGGATGTGGGTCTGGTTAGACCAACACAAGAACCCTAAATTTCGTCAGCAGAGATGGGAAGGTGAAGCTGTATGTAAGCAGATTAAACTAACTATGCAGAGATTCAGGTTAAAAAGAAGGATTCAGGTTAAGTATATTAAACGTTAAAAAGAAGGATTCAGGTTAAACTAATGAGAATGATAACATAAGAGATTAAACTACTAAAAAGACTTACTGAAAGGTTCGATTAAACCTCTTGTTCACGAAATATTACATGTATTCAACATGGCCTGAGCCAAGGCATCAAAGTTAACCTATTGAGAGAGAAGCAAAAAGAAATCAGAGCCATACATACCTTTAGCTCGAATTCGTTTTGTGAAAGGGTTTAGAAGGGCTTGAATCTTATCCAACGCGCGCGTCTTCTGCCGTAAAGCTCTTCTAACTAATAACTATTTGCATGCGGATAGAACAGAGCCGAACCTAAAATATTTGCATTCAAATTGACAAATCGAAAGGAAGGCTATACATGAGATTTGGAATAAGCAGGAAGAGATTAAAACTCTTGAATAAATTTACAAAACAATCTCTGGTGAAAGAAATAATAATGATAAAATATACCATTGAAACAGGCTAAAACAACGAACCACACAGGCATACCAGAGAGATCATCCAGGAGGAGGAAAATATTGAAGGATCGTCCGTTAGAGTTTATCACGCTTTTTCACATATGATTTTCACAAATTCCCGAACGTTCAGTTTACTATGCTTTTTCAATTTTTGATTTTCACAAATTCCGAAACGTTCAGTTTGAAACCTGGTTCGTTAGAGGTTGTTATAATGCTTTTTCAGTTTCGATTTCAGATAAAGCTAATTAGAAGTTGTTATTATGCTTTTTCAGTTTCGATTTTAAATATTTAGATAGTTTCCCTCAGTCCGTTAGAGCTTATCATGATTTTTCACTTTTGATTTTCACAAATTCCCAAAAGTTCACTTTATCCATGCGTTTGAAGCATGGTTCTTTAGAGGTTGTTATCGTACCTTTTTCAATTTCGATTTCAAATATTACACATAGATAGTTTCCCTCTTTTGCCTCCCTCTTTCTAGAACCATCTATGAGTAATAAATTAGATCAGACAAAATTCCTCACTCTCTCTTCAACTCACCACTGTTAACATATGAAACAAATTCTCAAAGGTTTCGTGCGTGCATGCATGCATTTGAAGTGTTTTGTTAGTTTTGATTTCGATTTAAAGATAATTTTTTATTTTTCTAATTAAATATAACAAATTCTCAACTACTCTTGTAATTACTTCAATGGTTAAAGGTTTTGGATAGGTAATACACGAATCCCCTCCATCGAATTAAATATAACAAATTCTCAAAGCTTTCGTGCGTACATGCATTTATTTGAAGTGTTTTGACTTTGAGTATATGGAATTATGTAATGTAGGGATCCTAGGTATTACTAGGAAAGAAAATTTTCATATATTTAAGATTGATATTGATTTACATGTTTATTAATTTGTATTTTTATTTTTTTTAAGTTGAAGTAATTTAGATAGTTATGTTGAAATTGTTAACAAAATACTATTATATTAATGACATTTGGATTTTGCATCTAGAGTTTGGTTTATAGATGATGGTGAGCTATTAATGTGATGGTTGAATCACTCTCCCTTAGTCTAGGTTTTGGTCTTCTATATTACACAGTGTTAAAATTGTGAACTTTTAACTTTTACTCCAAGAAGGATTGGATCCCTTTACACCTTTTTTTCGGTGTATTGTATTGCAGATCACCTTTATCTTTGTAGATTTTCTCATATATCAACAATTATTTAAAATATGTTATTGTCTTTGTTTTGAGAGATTTATGGTATAATCTCTTTACCAATATGAAAGTAATGAAAAAGTATCTAAATATTTTTCTTAATCTATTTAGTAGTATTCTAAATTCTCTATTACCATGGTACTCTTTATTTTCTATAGAATATCAAGATTTCCAATTAGAAGTGTGTAATATTCGAAGCATTGATCGTTTTTCATGTAGTTGCATATTTAGAAATCCTATGGTCATGCTAATGCTCTCAAATGATGATTTAATGTGTCATGACACTACACATTTTCTTATGGAATCACCACAGGCTAGGGTAGATCACATGAGCTCATTCATAGTTCCCCTTAATAAGAAAAATGATTAACACATCCAATATGTGCATCTTTTAGAATTTAAGAAACCTGACTAACAATTCCAATTTGTGTTTGTGTCCTACTTTTAATAATACTATTTCCAAAAGGGACTATACAATTCTTCTTTCACTATTCAATATAGATGGAACATAGCCACACTTCCTTTAGGTTTCTTTGGAATTATTGAAATGAGAAATAGGAACCTAAGGTAAATATTGTCGCTCCTTTGTAATTCCTATATGAAGGTAGTGGAGATGGGGCCATCTTTTTGGGGGCATGAAATGATTATTTATTTAGCATCTTGAATATGATATTGATCCTAAATTATGATGTTTTATATTTGGATTTAGGTTCATCTTCGAAATATTGCCCTTTTTATATGATTCAAAGGTCATTTAACATATAAGGAATGATATTTTTTTGTTGGGTCTAGACCTGGTAGTTATGAAAATGAGTGTTATCCTCCCCGCCTAGAATTAATTCAAACAATTGACATATTGAAGTTTTAATGAGTATATTGTTGTAACGACGTTGCGCCTTATGTTGACAAAGCCTCAATCTTTTATAGAAGAACTTTGTGAATTTTTTTTGGAGAATTTTGTGGGATATGGATTTCTTAGAATCAAAACTCTTATATCGTTAGAGATATTCCCTATATTTCTAAAACATTCATGTCTTTTATGTCCTTTCCTTGAAAATTCATTTTTTCTTTGTAGCACACTCAATTTTTGAATTCTCTTAGGAATTTTAAAGATCATTACAAAGAGAATACTAGGATTGTGTTTAATCTATGACATGTTGATGCTACTGAAAGAAAAATATATATTTTGATTGTTTATAAATAAAAAATACTCCAAGATTCTCCGGTAAAGGAAAAAAAACAAAGTGATTAGTTAGTGGTTTCCACATTACTAATGGAAAAAAATTAAATATAGGATATTCCACTTCAATGCTTACTCTAGAGTCACTTGATTGGAAGTTAATTCACAATGTCACTAAAAACACTTTTGATAAAAACAATGCTTTTGAGGTCGCATTAAGGAGAAGATTATGAAGTGATGCTTCAAATCAAATTGACCCAAGTAAAAACAATGCTTACAAATTGTGATTAAGGAGGGATAGTTGAGTTGATTGATAGGGTCTATTTGTAATGTAAATTTTAAATTTCAAGTTAGATCCTAGAAAGGTGTTCTAACCTTTTGGAAAAAGGAAAAATAGATCAATTTTCGAATGTAAGAAGGGTTCAATTTTTAGTGAAAAGATTCAAGTATCAGAATTGGCTGGACCTTCTCATATGATTGTAAATCTCTCTACCTAGTGAATATATATTGATGACAGTTGTATTTTCTTGCTCAAGTTTTTATTTGTTTTAATCTTATATTGGATTCAAATTGTGATGTGTTCAATGTACATTTACTTCTTCTTTCAACTATTGTTCTAATGCATAATTTTATTGTTATGCAACCTGCTAAAAAACTATTGTTGTAGTAAAAAGGTCAATTATTTGGAAACCTGTTGGATGATTTGTATTCAAATATTTCTTTAGGTCTTAAAATATCATTTTAAGTCTTAATTCTCACACAACAGGTAATTTGTTGCATTGCTTGTTGTTGTTTCCTTTATTTATCTTTCCATATCCCTAACTATTCATCGATGTTCATACCATTAGCTAAGGAAAACCTACATTCATATTGTTTGGCTAGACCAACCATATTGTCATCTTTGAAAACCTATCATTTATCTCACCAACAAAGCCACCTTATCAAAAAAAAAAAAAACCATTCCAAATTTGAGGTGGTCTAGTTATGCCCTTTAGCAATCAGGTGCAGACTTTAGGACCAACATATTCTAGCGCCATTGTCGGGGAATGGAGAAAAGAAACATTCTTTCCCTGGGAGAATGACAATAATCAGATATGGTTTCCTATGTTGAACAAAATCCAGACACACATAATGACTTCAATATTTCACCTGGTGACTCCACAATCAAAAGACTCCATTGGAGGGGGAGCCCAATCTACAAAAAATGAAAATGTGGAAGGAAAATACCAGGTACCAATCCATTAGTTTTTTCAAAGAGATCATATTTTTCTTCATGAGTTCATTCCTTCCTTTTCGTTTACATGTGAAAAAAATTATATTATTGTTTGTTTACTTAGATGATTATAATCCTACAGTGGTGAATCCATCCTTGAGAAGAGAAGATATTCCCTCTTTCATTATTGATCTTAATATCGTTCCTTCATTTGAACCCACTAGCCATGTACATATCTCAATTCCTCTTAAAGTTGACCCATCTTGTAAATCTGTGAATAATAAAGATGATTTATTACCTCCTCAAGTCATTACTGCTCCGTTTTGTGGCCAAGTCACTTATGTTCAATCCAATATCAAGGAAGGGTATAAACCTCTAAAACCTCCTTTTGTCCTCCATGACTACCCTCCCAAGTTTTTAGATTAACTTATGAGGTTCAATGGAGAAGATCATGTGACAATCGAGAAACACATGGTTTCTTTTGAACAATTCACTGATATTTTACAAATCATCCATCAGGATTTTTTAATGAGAACATTTTATCAATCCTTGTATGGAGAACCTGGCATATGGCTTAGAAGCTTAAAGGTCGATTCAATAGAATCGTGGACTAATTTTCATGCTGCATTTTTTAAATATTAGGGTGAAAACAAATATTTTGATCAATACTTGATTGAATTAAATGCTTTAAAGAGGAAGTAGGACATAGTTCTTATCACGTTCAAGAGGAGGTTTCATGGTTTTTATTACAATATCCCTAAGGATATTCATCCTTCTGAAATCGATGTAATGTTGTATTATATAAAAGCTCAACACCCTGATCTTGTTTTTTATCTCAGAGAAAGGATATCATCATCACTAGGCGAGTTATTTGTTGATGCTAGAGATATTGAGGAGAATTTTTGGGCATGTGATAGACTTTGAGATCAGGAGCAGGAGGAAGAACATGAACATCAAAGATCAGATTTGGGTTTACATTATTTTCAGTATTGTGATCCAATATTTTCAGATTTTAATTTTCCTCAATATCTTAAAACTATCAAGTCAAATATTTATACTATACAAGATTGAGGGAATTTATATCATCACGATTACTTTTCGTGTTCAATACAAATGTTTTCTATTTACGCACAAAGGGATGATTATGCTTTAAATTTTCTTGGAGATTTTCAAGAAGCTGATTTTGCAAAAGGTAATGATCAATTCCTGGAAGAAGAATCTTTGATTCCAAAACACCTTTCTTCTCATATAACTGATAAGAAATATTTTTTTTCTTATGATGCCAAAATTGATAAGGAGTGTCAACAGTTTCTAGGACATCTTACTGCTCCTAATTCTTATGATCTATTTAATATTTATGAGATGTATTTAGTTGAGGAAGAGGATAAAAGTGTTGTTAAGGTTGTATATTTAACAAAGAAACAATTTGACAAATAGTTTCATGAGGACATCGGATCAATTGTCCACGAAGAATCAGATATCGCTTATGGTAGTTGTCTCTCCAAATTACAACCTGGTTTAGAGAATAAAAGTTTTCTATCACCATGGATTAGACATAATAACAAAAAATTAGTATATGCTTGTTTTAACAAAGAACTTGAAAGGGGCATTAAAACATTTTATCAAGATCATATTTCAATTCAAGACCTGAAGATCCATGGAGACAAATTGCAACCTTTTCCAGTTTCACTTTTATATTTGTAGAAGAAAGATGTTTGCATAAAAAATGGATCAGTGAAAGATGAGAATATTCCAATACAGTTCATTTATTTTGCATAGCAAGAAAAGTTAGTGGTTCGATAAGTTTATTATCCAATAGTTGATTGCATCGATTTCTTTTTTGCAAAGCTACCAAATGTTACAAATTTCAAATTGACATTCATTTACAGCTATGAGTATAGATTGAATATGAAATTTGTGTTGAACCTTTTTGTTCTTTCCACGTTTTCATACAATAAGGTATGTTAATCAACAAATTGCTTGAATGGCTACTGTGGAAATATGCTTATACATGAGTAGAAAGTTTCAACAAATTAAAATAGGAGAATAAGCTCGCTTTTCCGGTAAGAATGGTATGTTAGAGTACCTGTGCATGTATATGCCAACTATGGTTGGTAGTGGTATCTCAATTAAAATTCTATATCCTAGGGGATCTTATGATTTCTGGGAAGATCCCAAAGGTCCGCTAAGGACAGTCTGTCAGAGTACCACATATGTTGTTTTTGATGCACCTGCCTCATTATGTTGCCACATGTTCATGATGTTGTTGTTCCAACTTTTTGTTTTTGATGTTGTTGTGCCAACTTTGTGTTGTCATTGTTGATGTTCCAACTTTGTGTTGTTGATGTTGTTGTTACAACTTCATGTCATTGATGTTGATGTTCCATCTTCTTGTTGTTAATGTTGGTGTCCCAGCTTCATGTTGTTGTTGATGATGATGTTACTCTAGCTCCATGTTGTTGTTGATGATGATGATGTTACTCCAGCTACACGTTTTTGTTGTTCATGATGATGTTACTCCAACTCCCTATTGTAGATGACGATGTTCATTTTCTACTGATGTTGATGATAAGAAAAACTTTCGATGATATATGGATATGACCGACATTTTTACTGATGTTGATGACGATTTCCCCTCCTCTTGATGATGTATTGAGTCTAGTTAGTTTCTATTAATGTTGTTAGTAGAATACCCTTCTTGTTAATGGGGAGTGTTGAAATATTGTAACAACAAAGAATATTCTACATAATATTATTATATTATTTTTAATTATGCCCTATTGTGCCTTAGTAAAATTCGGCCTTATTGTGCCTTGAGAGTTAAATGTAAGTTAAGAGGGTAAAGTGACAGGTTGATCCAGACCTAATTATAGGCTGGCCAAACCACTATTTATAAGAGAGGCCAGTGCCTCATTTGTACACACTCACCACACTAGCTTTGCAACTATTAAGAAGTGTGAAAGTCTTGGAGGAACTACTACTATAGCTAAGTGTGACATCAAGGAGGGTTCTTGGTATATGTATTGGTATTTCTTGGTTAAGTGGTGTGCTACTCTTCCTAGTGAAGGAGTATAGGAGGATCTTATATTCAGTATTTGGTTTATCTATATTGAGGAAGTTTTATTGGGTTTTCTCCCCCATGAGGGTTTCCCAGAATATTATGTCTGTCTCTATTGCTTCTTTGATTGAATCTCTTTCAATGAACTTATTTATACAACTAATGTACTAAATGGTTGTAATACTAAAGGAGAACCATAATTTCTAGTTTTCTGAGAAATTTTTTAACATGGTATCAGAGCAGGCCTGAAAGAGACCAACTTACAGTTGATAAGAAGTGACTAGCCTCAACACACCTCTCCAAAATCTAGTTTTCAGTATTGCAACTACCACGTCATTAAGTTTTCTTCATAAACCCTAAGTGTGATGTTTTCCGTGTTGAAGGAAGACATTGGAGGAAGTAACCACATCTAGGAGATTTCCCTAGGAGGGCACATCAAGTCCTTGGATCAGAATTCTGAAATATGAAGTTTGAGAAATTAGGGTTTCCTCATAAAACCCTAAGTTGTAGTTGCATTACCAGTTGTAGTTGCAGTTGTAGTACCAATTGAAGTTGTAGTTGAAGTGTCGATTGCAGTGCCAGTTCCTTCATGCTAGTTCCTTCATGTCAGTTTGCAACACCAACTATAGTGCCAACACCATCCACAGTACCAATTTCATTGAAATTTGTTGTGAAGTGTTGGGAATAATTTTTATTGTCCTAATGTGCTTTACCCTACCAAATCTCCAGCTAACTTTTAAGGTAAGTTGAAGCACCTTTTAAGTTTTAAAGGTTCGTTATTGCTTGCCATTGCTTCCATATGGTGACACTGCCTACCGAGGTATTTACTTACATATTTTTAAACTGTAACATTATTTTAAAAGGATATTTCGAAGAGAAAGGATATTTTTTTCTAAACAACAATTGTAGATTCGGAGGGATCTTATATCCAACACATTGAAAATAACTATGCACCCTAGGTTTGAATTACTTGATATTCCTTTACTTGCTATGGAATTATTGTAATATTATGAATATCCAAATTCATTTTGATCTATTGAAGTTATCATACCAACCTATAGTCAAAATTAAAGTCAAAATTACATCAAAAGTTTGTCATACTCTGTGAGGCTAACCAATATCGCACCAAGATCCACATATTGTGACCTCATCCTCAGATACAATCCATACATATCAACATAGACTCCATCTGAGCTCCATAAATGTCAAAAAAACTATTATTGTGACTCAAAATTGAGAATTGTTCTCAAAATGACCTCTCAATATGCTCAAAAAGGTCGATCCCTCTTATCTACCTCATACATCAAATTTATACAAAATATGGGTAAAAACATTTTACATTGACTACCAAAACCCTAAATCTAAGTGGACTCATATTTTCCACATTTTAACTGCCTTTGCGCACTAATCCACAATTTCGTCGCACTGATTTTCCTTTATTCTCAGCATGTTGCTTCATTTTCCTTCTTGCACACTTCTTATTTCCTATTGCACGCTGATTCCTTGGTCCATTTCTTATCTTCTTGCCTTGTTTGATGTGTTATTTCCTTGGAATTTGATCCCAAAATAGCCTACTATAACAGGCCTCCAACACTAACCCATGGATCATCTCAAGCCGCTCAGGCAGTGTGCACCTGTTGCATCAATTTCTCTAATTCTTGGAATCTTTCTGACATTTCTCTAGCACAAGTCTTCACCTATGTGATCTTCTCTAAAAAGCACTCTACAATATAAATTGTGAGATAATCCTTGATCATCTCTTCAACCTCCAAATTAATAGTTTCCATCTTCCCCTTGGATGCATCCATTTCTATTAATATCTTCTTTGCATCTTGGAATAATGGCTCTAGCTAAGCCTACCTCATGTTCTTCTCTCCCTACTCAATTTTTAACTCTCCCTGTATATTTTTGTTATCCTGTGAGCTCTTGAGCGTCTACTTACTCTTCATAGCCTTTTTCTTCTACTTCAACTCATACATTGATGAATTGACACTTTCCTCCTTTTGTTCTAGTGCCTACAACTTTTCATGTTCTTGCAGACTTGTCCGAATTTGTGCACTTTTCTCATATAAGTATGTAATCTCCTTAACACTATGTCCCATGTCCTATATGTTCTCTATAGCCTCCTTCTCTCTATTTGATCTCACCTTTGGTGGTATTCTCTGGTTCAACTATGCCATCAACTCTGTTATATGACTTGTAATATTCCATCGCATGCTTGATCTTCCCAATTTTATCCTTGATCTCTAAGTGTGTCCCTTCTTGTGCATTGTCTAGAATTGAATTAAATAAAATAATTCTTCAATGCGCTCCTCTATCTGGCCAATGCACTGCTTTATCATGTCCTTGTCAACCTGTATTTCCTTCAGAATTATCTTCAATGTGTCCTTTATATCCTCAGTCGTTTGTAACTCTGTTGTGTGTGCGTCTACTCTAGATTGGACTTACTGTGTGACACTAACTTGCAATTTTTACAATGATTTAGTGGGGATATTAGCCAAATAAAATTCCAAATGATCAATCTCCTTTAGTTTTTTATGCGTTGTCTCATCTTCTAACTACAACATATACTAAGTCATAGCAAAAATCTTACTCCCTGATGGTATGATTTGTATTGTTTCATGCACATGGACTACATTTTCCTGAATAGTCTGTTGTGGCTACACCTTTTCTTTCTGTTATATTTCACTCAGGTACAGTTTTTCCAACGTTTTCTTCATTTCTGATAATCTGTTTTTTATTTCCTCTATTTTCTTCTCTATGTCGTCCCACGACTCTACTACGCGGTATTGGAATTTTCTGCCACTATCTCTACATCATCTTTTGTTATAGTAAATTATAGGATATATTTATGATCCTTCATTTTTTTCCTCTGTCCTCCTACCTATAACATGGTTCTCTTCTATGGCAGAGTCTCTACTTGTGCTGAAGTTGTAGGTATATCTATATATGGGATGTCTTCTTCTTCTTCTTCCTCCTACATGGGAACCATTGTTTCCTTTTGTGTGATTTCATTAGTTTTCTTCTTCGGTTTTTCTCTTGTGTAGGTGGATTTGGAATTTTTTTTTGTTGTCTTGGTTTTCTTACTATTGCACCTCTTGCATGCTTTTGCATCTTTCCTGGTGTTTGATGTGGGACTGCTGGTTTTCTGTGATGTGTCATCTTCTACTGGTTTTTTCCTTTATGTCCCTTCTTTGATGTCATTGGTACTTTTAACTCATCTGGCCAATCCTTCATGGCCCATTGAACTTCCTCTTCAGTGATATAGTACCTCATCTACAACTAGTTATTCTTTGGATCCTTTTTGACCTGGATCCATACATTGTGCCTTGAGACCTGAAAATATGTTATGTCCTTGTGTTCCGCCACCACTTCTAGTGGGATTCTCCATGTATCTTCCACCTTTTCCTCTATCTCCCCCAAGTACATCACAAATATGATTGAGTTAGCCTTCCTTTATTTTGTGTTTGAGGTGTGCCAAAATGTTGCATATTGTGATACTCAATAGTTTCCTATCCTTTGAAAAAAGATGTTGAATTTGGGGTGTCTCCATCCTACCAGTGCTACTAGTATGATCAACCACAAGTAATGAAAATTTTTCCCCAAGTCTTGTTCGTCTTTGGAGTCGTCTAGAAATAAGTTCACTATGGATGGACTCAAACTAAGGAGAGTCCACTTCGTGCACTGCGTGACTACTGTGATCACCCATGTTGGTGCCTCCTTACAACACTTCCTTAGCAATTTACATGCGATTAGCTTTGTTTCCAGACTTGTCCTAGGTTCATTGATCCTATTAATCACAATTCCCCTGTGTTGAATTATTGTAACTACAAAGAGTATTATATGTATTAGATCAATACCCTTTTGTGGATAAATTATGTCGAGTATTGTAAATGACGAAATCCCCTTTTGACTATTGATCAAAACCTAATTTTAATAGGATAAATGAGAAGTCAGTGCCAAAATATATTAAAGTGGTTATAACCACCCAGATTGAGAATTCGTCCCTACCAGTGAAAAGACACCTTAGTTCAGTGCCTGCCAAATTGTACAAATAAGAGAAGCTAGCGCCTCATTTGTTCACACACTCACTTGTTCATCAAAGCGCAAGTTCAAAGCTCTAGTTGGAGAAGAAGAGAGAGAGAGAGGCACACTAATTGGGAGAGGAATTTCTATCATGTTTGGTTTATTTTCTTGCCATTGTATTGGCTATCTATATTAAGGAAGTTTTTGTTGGGTTTTCTCCCCCATGAGGGTTTCCCAGGATAAATGATGTGTCTCTTGTGATTGTGTATTTCTCAGTGATCCTATCTATGTTATGGTTATCTAGTTAATTGAAAAGAAACCTAATAATATCTTAAACCTTAACACCCTGGACCCTCTCACTATGCCATTTGTTTTCTTCATTTCCTCTACCAGGGTCTTCTCCTTATTTTATCATCTCGATATTGCTCAGGTTTCTCACCATCAGTGGGAATACTTGTGATCTACACAATTAGGTCTAAGTCAATCAATACATGCCTATCTAAGCATAAATACCTCCATGTACTAATACCAATAATTTTTTGACACATCTATTCACGTCCATGTCGCATTCAAAATGAGGGATCGCTAGTAATTTCATTATATATAGATTGTATAAACCTATTATCCACTACTTTTGTTCAAGTATTAGTACTCCTATTGCACCGATCCCTTTGATTTACATGTATATTTGTGGATACGATTCCTGAAATTTGTCTTTATCTACTACATCATGCTCTGAATACCTTAGTTTTTCTACACATCCTATAATAGTAGGTACAACTGCCACTCCTTCTGGAATGCAGGATAATGTTATTGGGACTTCTGGTTATTTGTGCAGCCATATCTGCAACAGATATTTCCCCTTTCCCTTTCTCGTCACAGTGGATGGCCTTGCTTCCTGACACGCATCCTCTTCTGAATCTGCATCAAACTCTGTCTCACTTGTAACATCTTCTACTTGCACCTATTCCTTTGTTTTTGGTGTTGTTTCTATTACTAGTTCTTGTATTTGTTCAGCCTCTGCCCTAGGCTTATGAGACATTGTTCTTTCCTCATCATCCCCATTTGTATGTTGTGATGCTCCTAGACCCAACTGCTTCGTAGTGGGGTTGTGTTCTTTCATACCTGAATCCACATTCATATCCTACATCTCCTTTTATTCAACCTATGTTGGGCTAACTAGTTTCGTTGATGGAATTGTTTCCATGTCCATGACTTCTACCACCTTCAAGGATAACTGGTTGCTTTGTGTTTTTTCTCGACTTCTTCTCCTTAGATATTGTTCCCCCTAAGTCCCAATGAGGTGTTCTTTGCAAGTTTCTTGATTTTATAAGGCCCTTCACCAATTCTCTATTGTATTCCACTTTTATGTATCCTACTTTACCACCTTTCTTCTTTTTCTGGTCATTCTCCATCTCAGCGTGAAGTGTTTAGTTTTCCTGTCTTTCATTTTCCTGAATTCTATTGCACCAATTCTCTCTCTCTCTCTCTCTCTCTCTCCCATCCCTCTTTTTCTCTCTCTTTCTC
>SNQJ01S0021420.1:3316-19736 GCA_010110895.2 Picea sitchensis | reverse complement strand
CCAACTCCCCCTTTTAGATCAAAATGATCATATATATAATCCTATTTGCTAAACTAGGCTATGAGGAGTCGAACTCCAACTCACTACAATAGTGGATCGGGTTACATTGGAAGACAACAACACCAAAATGAATTTACTAAAAATAGTAAGTATGTTTTTACCATATTTAATTCAAAATAAAATGTATTCTATACAATCAAAGATCTGAGAAAAAATCGATTATAATGTGTGGATCAATCATCGGGTGCATCTCGATACCCCTTTGATACAATTGGTGTGTTGTTAGGTAGCCATGTCACCTTTGCATAGAATACCGAAGCTAGCTCTATGCAAATGCTACCTACAACATTTACATATAATGGGTGGTTTTCTTGAAACTTGTGTAGATCCAAGTGGAAGCTACCGATTTGAAACCTGATTTGACCTCCAATGTGGTACATAAATCATTTCGTACTTTACTTTTCAATCATATGTGTCTACAACATTTGCGTAGCACGAGATCGCTATGCAACTAATGTGTATGCATGTTTATCAGTCAAACTGCAACTAAGATCAAGAGGGTTCCTCATACTTTCATATTTGTTTGAATCATAGACGCAGGGATTTAAAAAAATATATTTCTTATAGTAATATGTTAAATCTTGTTATTTTTCTTCCTCCTTTAACCACCATTTAGGTTGCAACTGTAATGGGTTTTTTCCCCGAAAATGCAAAATTGTGAGTTTCCTCCCTTCATATTTCGGATACTTTTGCAAGTAGCTCTAGTTTTGTTCTAGTTTCATAATTCAATCAAAACCTTTGTTTAATATGCCTATTTTCCTTCCTTAGTATTAATACCTACACTTTCAAATTTCCCATCTTCCTGAACAAGGATGCATTTCTCTTCAATTTTGACTAGGCATTGGAGAGGGTTTCAAAGGAATTTTCTCTAGCTGGTTTGCATTCTTTAAATTTTTTTATGGATCTATCATCTGATATTCTCTTTTCTTCCCTGAGGATGATTATTTTATCTTGAGCTTCTCTTAGCTGCTTATTCAACCATCTTATTCTTTTTTCTACTTTTGTGGTTGAAGTAGAAGGTCTCTCACATGCTACTATATTTCCTCGTATCTATGAAGTCTTCTTCCTAGCTAAGGATCTTGTAAGAGGAGATGTAGGCTTGGCCAAAACAATGGTCTCATGTTTGTGCATGAACTCCTTCCCCTTTGACATTTCTTGCATGGGGTCTGTATTGTTCTGTGGTGTTTGTTCCTCAGAACCTCTCTCAGCTAGCTTCCTCTTCAACTCTCTACTCTCTTGATAAAATTGAGAAATCACATGCTAAGCCTCTATGAGTTGTTGTTTCATTCCCCTAAATTGTGAGTCTTTATCTCATGCTTTGGTTTGGCCTTCATCCATCTCCCGAGCTACAACCTCAACATATTTTGTCTGCATTGTAGGTGTAGGAATTATTATAGCTATTGACCTTGTGGTTGACCTTCTCGGTGTCTAGGTCTCTTTTGGTTCATTGGTAAATAATAGCTTCCTAACCATTTTTGGAGTTGGATGGCTTGGAGGAGAGCCTTCAACTTCCTTTCCTTTTCCTTTCTCTGTAGCAATTCTCCCTTTTGACCTAAGAAGCTAGGAGACAATATTTCAACAGATAACGGGGTATCTCTTTTGGGGTCCAGGGGAATATTATATGAGGATATGAAAACTAGTAGCTTCACTAAGGAAAATTGGAAAAATCTACTATTAAATTGGTCAACCCTAGGCTTGGACCTTGTGTTCCATATTTCCTAAGCTTTTATACAGGTAAAAAGATAAGTTGAGAGGATTTTTGCTTGAATTGCATGAGGAGTCTCGGTACTGGTATACCCTATCAAACCTACCCTCACAAGTAAAATGATTTTGTATGACCCTCAACAACTTATCATAGGTATCTATCACATATGCTCTAGGAATGGTAACTCCTATATTTTCATTTCTATATTTAGTCTTCAGGAAATAAATGTAAAACACAGAATCCAATGGAATAACTTTAAACCATCTTTCCCCTAGGATTGGGATCTTTGTAGAAACAACTATTTTCCCTTCTCACACTAGGAATATGACCCGAACAACTATTTCCTAGACACCATTGTAGTTGAGGGAAAAATCCTTTGTAATCTATTAGTTATATCGTTGATTTTTCTCATAAATAGAATGCACCTCACCTGCCCAAAAGAAACTCTGAACACAGGATTTGAGTTCACCAAACTAAGTATTTGTGGCTCATACCTTAACACATTCCCTCCTCTTTGATTCTTCTTCTCCTATGTTGTCATAGGTGAATGAATATCTATTCAATATGGAAGTGAATCTGTGGTAGGAGGAGAAGTGCTCAAACCCTAGTAGGTAAGTTTGGACAATAAGATTGACAGAGCTAGGGCTTGTTTCAAAATAATATGAAAATTCTTTCTCTAGGAGAGGCATGTTCCTTAGACATGTATCAATTCATGGGTAATCATGTTTTAAATGTGTTTATCACAACTGGTGACTAGATATGAGATGAGGAGTGAGAAAATCATCACTGGGATTTGCGTAGCGAGGAGCACGGGACAATAATTTCATAGCGTGAGAGTCTGCATCACATTTGCATAGTGCGAAACAGGGTTTGCGTAGTATGGGATTTTTGAGTTTCCTTGAGAGGGAAGAAACCAATTTGCAGGTCTAAAATGCATGAAGAGGGATTAAATATGATGGAAAAGGATGTAGGATTTGATGTGGAGAGGTTTTGAGAGGGAATAGTACCTGTTTGAAGTGAAAAGACCCTTTATATTATTTAAGTGACTTGCACAACACGCCCAAATTTTGATCCTTCTAAGGTACACATGACATAAAGAACTATCAAGCACTTTCACTAACTTCATTACATCTGATCATGCTTATTAATATGCTTTCACAAGACCTCCCTCCTAAACACTGATTTATTCACTACCAAAATAACAATAAAATAGCCATGTAATACACTGATTCATTCAAAATTCACAAGGGTAAGCTTTATAATTTGTAATTTATATATGGATATATGGAAAAAAATATAGATATAAATTTTAAAAAATTTTAATTTCTAAGGTTTAGTTAGTGTTGTCTATTTGTTTTACATTTTGGTTTTTAGTTGTAATTTCGTGATATAAATTTATAAGTCGTCACAATTTTTTGTTCTTTAAATTGTATTTTTCAATGTTTAAAAATATTTAAAGAACTTGAATTATACAAAATTAACCACTCAAATCTATAAATTTAATAATTTCTGAAAAAATTGAATAAAATTAAACAAAAAATATTCCAAAAAACCAAAACATAAAACAATTAGAATAAGGATTTCTATTATGCTGATATATTTACTGTTTGAAATTGAGTCTATTTAATGAATTTCAAATGTTAAGTTAGAAAGAAAATCTTAATGTTCAATGGGTATATACAGCCTCAAAGTCAAATCCATTAAGCATAACACACAAATTATATAATGTTCGCAGAATTAGAATTGTGAACCGTATTCCCAACCCCGTTTTTCTTGACTCATTCATAGGTTGCTGTAAAAAAAGTAAAAATACATGGGATGTGGGTCGGGTTAGACTAACACAAGAACCCTAAATTCCATCAACAGAGATGGGTGGGTGAAGCTGTAAGTAGATTAAACTAACTATGCAGAGATGGGTTGGTCAAGTTGTTCAAGAAGCAGATTAAACTAACTACTGAGAAACCAATGAAAAATTAATTACATAAAAAGAGATAATATAAGTATATTAAATGTTAAAAAGAAGGATTCAGGTTAAACTAATGAGAATGATAACATAAGAGATTAAAGCCATACATACCTTTAGCTCAAATTCGTTTTGTGAAAGGGTTTAGAAGGACTTGAATCTTATCCAATGCGCGCATCTTCTGCTGTAAAGCTCTTCTAACTAATGATTATTTGCATGCGGATAGAACAGAGCCGAACCTGAAATATTTGCATTCAAATTGACAAATCGAAAGGAAGGCTATACATGAGATTTGGAATAAGCAGGAAGAGATTAAAACTCTTGAATAAATTTACAAAACAATCTCTGCTGAAAGAAATAATAATGATAAAATATACCATTGAAACACGCTAAAACAATGAACCACACAGGCATACCAGAGAGATCATCCAGGAGGAGGAAAATATTGAAGGATCGTCCGTTAGAGTTTATCATGCTTTTTCACATATGATTTTCACAAATTCCCAAACGTTCAGTTTACTATGCTTTTTCACTTTTTGATTTTCACAAATTCCGAAATGTTCAGTTTGAAACCTGGTTCGTTAGAGGTTGTTATAATGCTTTTTCAGTTTTGATTTCTTATAAAGCTAGTTAGAAGTTGTTATCATGCTTTTTCAGTTTCGATTTTAAATATTTAGATAGTTTCCTTCAGTCCGTTAGAGCTTATCATGCTTTTTCACTTTTGATTTTCACAAATTCCCAAACGTTCACTTTATCCATGCGTTTGAAGCATGGTTCGTTAGAGGTTGTTATCATGCCTTTTTCAATTTCGATTTCAAATATTAGACATAGATAGTTTCCCTCTTTTGCCTCCCTCTTTCTAGAACCATCTATGAGTAATAAATTAGATCAGACAAAATTCCTCACTCTCTCTTCAACTCACCATTGTTAACATCTGAAACAAATTCTCAAAGGTTTTGTGCATGCATGCATGCATGCATTTGAAGTGTTTTGTCAGTTTTGATTTCGATTTAAACATAATTTTTTTATTTTTCGAATTAAATATAACAAATTCTCAACTACCCTTGTAATTACTTCAATGTTTAAAGGTTTTGGATAGGTAAGCCACCAATCCCCTCCATCGAATTAAATATAACAAATTCTCAAAGGTTTCATGTGTGCATACATTTATTTGAAGTGTTTTGTCAGTTTTGATTTCGAATTAAAGATAATTTTTTTATTTTTAGAATTATATATATATATATATATTATTTTATGTTTTTTTTTCTAAATAAAGATATGATATAGCACCATTTATTTCTATAATTTTGACTTTGAATATATGGAATTAGATAATGTGGGGATTTTAGGTATTACTAGGAAAGAAAATTTTCATATATTTAAGATTGATATTGATTTATGTTTAATTTTGACTTACATGTTTATTAATTTGTATTTGGTTTTTTTTTAACTTGAAGTAATTTAGATAATTATGTTGAAATTGTTAACAAAATATTATTATATTAATGGCATCTACATTTTGCATCTAGAGTTTGGTTTATAGATGATGGTGAACTATTAATGTGATGGTTGAGTCACTCTCCCTTAGTCTAGGTTTTGGTCATCTACATTACACAGTTTAAAATTGTGAACTTTTAACTTTTACTCCAACAAGGATTGGATCCCTTTACACATTTTTATCGGTATATTGTATTGCAGATCACCTTTATCTTTGTAGATTTTCTCATATATCAACAATTATTTAAAATATGTTATTGTCTTTGTTTCGAGAGATTTATGGTATAATCTCTTTACCAATATGAAAGTAATGAAAAAGTATCTAAATATTTTTCTTAAACTATATAGTAGTATTCTAAATTCTCTATTACCACGGTGCTCTTTATTTTCTATAGAATATTAAGATTTCCAATTAGAAGTGTGTAATATTCTAAGCATTGTTCGTTTTTCATGTAGTTGCATATTTAGAAATTATATGGTCATGCTAATGCTCTCAAATGATTATTTAATGTTTCATGACACTACACATTTTCTTATGGAACCACCACAGGCTAGGGTAGATCACACGAGCTCATTCATAGTTCCCCTTAATAAGAAAAATGATTAACACATTCAATATGTGCATCTTTTAGAATTTAAGAAACCTAACTAACAATTTTAATTTGTGTTTGTGTCCTACTTTTAATAATACTATTGCCAAAAGGGACTATATAATTCTTCTTTCACTATTCACTATAAGATGGAACATAGCCACACCTCCTTTAGGTTTCTTTGGAATTATTGAAATGAGAAATAGGGAACCTAAGGTAAATATTGTCGCTCCTTTGTAATTCCTATATGAAGGTAGTGGAGATGGCGCCATCTTTTTGGGGGCATGAAATGATTATTTATTTAGGATCTCAAATATTATTTTGATCCTAAATTATCATGTTTTATATTTTGATTTAGGTTCATCTTCGAAATATTGCCCTTTTTATATGATTCAGAGGTCATTTAACATATAAGGAATGATATTTTTTTGTTGGGTCTAGACCTGGTAGTTATGCAAATGAGTGTTATCCTCCCCACCTAGGTTTAATTCAAACAATTGACATATTGAAGTTTTAATGAGTATATTGTTGTAACGGTGTTGCGCCTTATGTTGACAAAGCCTCAATCTTTTATAGAAGAACTTTGTGAATTTGTTTTGGAGAGTTTTGTGGGATATGGATTTCTTAGAATCACAACTCTTATATTGTTAGAGATATTCCCTATATTTCTAAAACTTTCATGCCTTTTATGCCCTTTCCTTCAAAATTCATTTTTTCTTTGTAGCACACTCAATTTTTGAATTCTCTGAGGAATTTTAAAGATCATTACAAAGAGAATACTAGGATTGTGTTGAATCTATGACATGTTGATGCTACTGAAAGAAGAATATATATTTTGATTGTTTATAAATAAAAAATACTCCAAGATTCTCCGGTAAAGGAAAAAAAACAAAGTGATTAGCTAGTGGTTTCCACATTACTAATGGGAAAAATTAAATATAGGATATTCCACTTCAATGCTTACTCTAGAGTCACTTGATTGGAATTTAATTCATAATGTCACTAAAAACAATTTTGATAAAAACAATGCTTTTGAGGTTGCATTAAGGAGAAGATTATGAAGTGATGCTTCAAATCAAATTCACTCAAGTAAAAACAATGTTTACAAATTGTGATTAAGGAGGCATAGTTGAGTTGATTGATAGGGTCTATTTGTAATGTGAATTTTAAATTTCGAGTTAGATCCTAGAAAGGTGATCTAACCTTTTGGAGAAAGGAAAAATAGATCAATTTTCGAACGTAAGAAGGGTTCAATTTTTAGTGAAAAGATTCAAGTATCAGAATTGGCTAGACCTGCTCATATGATTGTAAATATCTCTACCTAGTGAATATATATTGATGATAGTTGTGTTTTCTTGCTCAAGTCTTTATTTGTTTTAATATTATATTGGATTCAAATTGTGATGTGTTCAGTGTACATTTCCTTCTTCTTTCAACTATTGGTCTAATTCATATTTGTATTGTTATGCAACCTGCTAAAAAACAATTGTTGTAGTAAAAAGGTCAATTATTTGGAAACCTGTTGGATGATTTGTATCCAAATATTTGTCTAGGTCTTAAAATATCATTTTAAGTCTTAATTCTCACACAACAGGCAATTTGTTGCATTGCTTGTTGTTGTTTCCTTTCTTTATCTTTGCATATCCCTAACTGTTCATCAATGTTCATACCATTAGCTAAGGAAAACCTACATTCATATTGTTTGGCTAGTCCAACCATATTGTCATCTTTGAAAACCTCTCATTTATCTCACCAACAAAACCACCTTATCAAAAAAAAAAAAAAAAATTCCAAATTTGAGGTGGTCTAGTTATGCCCTTTAGCAATCAGGTGCAGACTTTAGGACCAACATATTCTAGCGCCATTTTCAGGGAATGGAGAAAAGAAACATTCTTTCCCTGAGAGAATGACAATAATCAGATATGGTTTTTTATGTTGAACAAAATCCAGACACACATAATGACTTCAATATTTCACCTGGTGACTCCACAATCAAAAGACTCCATTGGAGGGGGAGCCCAATCTACAAAAAATGAAAATGTGGAAGGAAAATACCAGGTACCAATCCATTAGTTTTTCAAAGAGATCATATTTTTCTTCATGAGTTCATTCGTTCCTTTTCATTTACATGTGAAAAAAATTATATTATTGTTTGTTTACTTAGATGATTATAATCCTACTGTGGTGAATCCATCCTTGAGAAGAGAAGATATTCCCTCTTTCATTATTGATCTTAATCTAGTTCCTTCATTTGAACCCACTAGCCATGTACATATCTCAATTCCTCCTAAAGTTGACCCATCTTGTAAATCTGTGAATAATAAAGATGATTTATTACCTCCTCAAGTCATTACTGCTCCATTTTGTGGCCAAGTCACTTATGTTCAATCCAATATCAAGGAAGGATATAAACCTATGAAACCTCCTTTTGTCCTCCATGACTACCCTCCCAAGTTTTTAGATTACCTTCTGAGGTTCAGTGGAGAATATCATGTGACAATCGAGAAACACATGGTTTCTTTTGAACAATTCACTAATCTTTTACAAATCATCCATGAGGATATTTTGATAAGAACATTTTATCAATCCTTGTATGGAGAACCTAGGATATGTCTTAGAAGCTTAAAGTTCAATTCAATAGAATCGTGGACTGATTTTCATGCTGCATTTTTTAAATATTGGGGTGAAAACAAATATTTTGATCAATACTTGATTGAATTAAATGCTTTAAAGAGGAAGTAGGACATAGTTCTTACCACGTTCAAGAGGAGGTTTCACAGTTTTTATTACAATATCCCTAAGGATATTCATCCTTCTGAAACTGATCTAATGTTGTATTATATAAAAGCTCAACACCCTGATCTTGTTTTTTATCTCAGAGAAAGGATATCATCATCACTAGGCGAGTTATTTGTTGATGCTAGAGAGATTGAGAAGAATTTTTGGGCATGTGATAGACTTTGAGATCAGGAGCAGGAGGAAGAACATGAACGTCAAAGATCAGATTTGGGTTTACATTATTTTCAATATTGTGATCCAATATTTTCAGATTTTAGTTTTCCTCAATATCTTAAAACTATCAAGTCAAATATTTCTACTATACAAGATTTAGGGAATTTATATCATCAAGATTATTTTTTGTGTTCAATAGAAATGTTTTCTATTACACACAAAGGGATGATTATCATTTAAATTTTCTTAGAGATTTTCAAGAAGCTAATTTTGCAAAAGGTAATGATCAATTCTTGGAAGAAGAAGCTTTGATTCCAAAACACCTTTCTTCTCATATAGCTGATAAGAATTTTTTTTTTCTTATGATGCCAAAATTGATAAGGAGTGTCAATAGTTTCTAGGACATCTTACTGCTCCTAATTCTTATGATCTATTTAATATTTATGAGATGTATTTAGTTGAGGAAGAGGATAAAAGTGTTGTTAAGGTTGTATATTTAACAAAGAAACAATTTGACAAATAGTTTGATGAGGACATCGGATCAATTGTCCACGAAGAATCAAATATCGCTTATGGTAGTTGTGTCTCCAAATTACAACCTGGTTTAGAGAATAAAATTTTTCTATCAGCATGGATTAGACATAATAACAAGAAATTAGTATATGCTTGTTTAAACACAAAACTTGAAAGGGGCATTAAACATTTTATCAAGATCATATTTCAATTCAAGACCTGAAGATCCATGGAGACAAATTGCAACCTTTTCCAGTTTCACTTTTATATTTGCAGAAGAAAGATGTTTGAATAAAAAATGGATCAGTGAAAGATGAGTATATTCCAATACAGTTCATTTATTTTGCATAGCAAGAAAAGTTAGTGGTTCGATAATTTTATTATCCAATAGTTGATTGCATCGATTTTTTTTTTCAAAGCTACCAAATGTTACAAATTTCACTTTGACATCCTTTTGCAGCTATGAGTATAGATTGAATATGAAATTTGTGTTGCACCTTTTTGTTCTTTCCACGTTTTCATACAATAAGGTATGTCAATCAACAAATTGCTTGAATGGTTACTGTGGAAATATGCTTATACATGCGTAGAAAGTTTCAGCAAATTAGAATAGGAGAATAAGCTCGCTTTACCGGTAAGAATGGTATGTTAGAGTACCTGTGCATGTATATGCCAACTGTGGTCAGCAGTGGTATCTAAATTAGGATTCTATATCCTAGGGAATCTTATGATTTCTGAGAATATCCCAAAGGTCTGCTAAGGACAGTCTGTCAGAGTACCACATATGTTTTTTTTGATGCACCTACCTCATTATGTTGCCACATGTTCATGATGTTGTTGTTCTAGCTTTTTGTTTTTGATGTTGTTGTGCCAGCTTTGTGTTGTCATTGTTGATGTTCCAACTTCTTGTTGTTGATGTTGTTGTTAAAACTTCATGTCGTTGATGTTGATGTTCCATCTTCTTGTTGTTAATGTTGGTGTTCTAGCTTCATGTTGTTGTTGATGATGATGTTACTCTAGCTCCATGTTCTTGATGATGATGATGTTACTCAAGCTAGACGTTTTTGTTGTTCATGATGATGTTACTCCAACTCGATGCTGTAGATGACAATGTTCATTTTCTACTAATGTTGATGATAAGAAAAACTTTCGATGATATATGGATATGACCGACAGTTTTCCTGATGTTGATGATGATGTCCCCTCCTCTTGATGATGTATTGAGTCTAGTTAGTCTCTATTAATGTTTTTAGTAGAATACCCTTCTTGTTAACGGGGAGTGTTGAAATATTATAACAACAAAGAATATTCTACATGAGAGAGTTGAATAATATTATTATATTATATTTAATTAGGCGCTATTGTGCCTTTGTAAAAGTCGGCCTTATTGTTCCTTGAAAGTTAAATGTAAGTTAAGAGGGTAAAGCGACAGGTTGACCCAGACCTAATTATAGGCTGGCCAAACCACTATTTATAAGAGAGGCCAGTGCCTCATTTGTACACACTCACCACACTATCTTTGCAACTATTAAGAAGTGTGAAAGTCTTGGAGGAACTACTATTGTAGCTAAGTGTGACATCAAGGAGGGTTCTTCGTATATGTATTGGAATTTCTTGGTTAAGTGGTGTGCTACTCTTCCTAGTGAAGGAGTATAGGAGGATCTTATATTCAGTATTTGGTTTATCTATATTGAGGAAGTTTTGTTGGGTTTTCTCCCCCATGAGGGTTTCCTAGGATATTATGTCTGTCTCTATTGCTTATTTGATTGAATCTCTTTTAATGAATTTATTTATACAACTAATGTACTAAATGGTTGTAATACTAAAGGAGAACCATAATTTCTAGTTGTCTAATAAAAATTTTAACATGGTATCAGGGCAGGCCTGAAAGAGACCAACTCACGGTTGATAAGAAGTGACTAGCCTCAACACACCTCTCCAAAATCCAGTTTTCAGTCTTGCAACTACCGCGTAATTAGGTTTTCTTCATAAACCCTAAGTGTGATGTTTTCCATGTTTAAGGAAGACATTAGAGGAAGTAACCACATCTAGGAGATTTCCCTAGCAGGGTGCATCAAGGCCTTGGATCAGAATTCTGAAATATGAAGTTTGAGAAATTAGGGTTTCCTCATAAAACCCTAAGTTGTAGTTGCATTACGAGTTGTAGTTGCAGTTGTAGTACCAATTGCAGTTGTAGTTGAAGTGTCGGTTGGAGTGCCAGTTCCTTCATGCCAGTTCTTTCATGTCAGTTTGCAACACCAACTATAGTCCCAGCACTAGCCGCAGTACCAATTTCATTGAAATTTGTTGTGAAGTGTTGGGAATAATTTTTATTGTCCTAATGTGCCTTACTCTACCAAATCTCCAACTAACTTTAAGGTAAGTTGAAGCACCTTTTAAGTTTTAAAGGTTCGTTATTGCTTTCCATTGCTTCCATATGGTGACACTACCTACCGAGGTATTTACTTACATATTTTTAAACTGTATCATTATTTTAAAAGGGCATTTCGAAGACAAAGGATACATTTTTCTAAACAACAATTGTAGATTCGGAGGGATCTCAGATCCAACACATTGAAAAGAACTATGCACCCTAGGTTTGAATACCTTGATATTCCTTTACTTTTTATGGAATTATTGTAATATTATGAATATCCAAATTCATTTTGATGTATTGAAGTTATCATACTAACCATTAGTCAAAATTAAATTCAAAATTACATCAAAAGTTTGTCATACTCTGTGAGGCTAACCAGTATCGCACCAAGCTCCACATATTTCGACCTCATCCTCAGATACAATCCATACATATCAACATAGACTCCATATGAGCTCCATAACTCTCAAAAAAACTATTCTTGCGACTCAAAATTGAGAATTGTTCTCAAAATGACCTCTCAATATACTCAAAAGGTTGATCCCTCTTATCTACCTCATACATCATATTTATACAAAAATATGGGTAAAAACCTTTTACATTGACTGCCAAAGCCCTAAATCTAAGTGTACTAAACTTTTCCACATTTTAACTGCCTCTGCGCACTAATCCGCAATTTTGTCGCACTGATTTTCCTTTATTCTCGGCGTGTTGCTTCATTTTCCTTCTTGCACACTTCTTATTTCTTGTTGCACGTTGATTCCTTGGTCCATTCCTTATATTCTTGCCTTGTTTGATGTGTTATTTCCTTGGAATTTGATCCCAAAATAGCCTACTATAATAAGCCTCCAACACTAACACATGGATCATCTCAAGCCACTCAGGCAGTGTGCACCTCTTGCACTGATTTCTCTAATTCTTGGAATCTTTTTGACATTTCTCTACCACAACTCTTCACCTATGTGCTCTTCTATAAAAATGACTCTAAAATATAAATTGTGAGATAATCCTTCATCATCTCTTAAGCCTCCAAATTAATAGTTTCCATCTTCCCCTTCGCTGCATCCATTTTTGTTAATATCTTCTTTGCATCTTGGAATAGTGGCTCTAGCTGAGCCTACCTCATCCTCTTCTCTCCCTACACAATTTTTAACTCTCCCTATATATTTTTGTTCTCCTGTGAGATCTTGAGCCTCTACTTACTCTTCATAGCCTTTTTCTTCTACTTCAACTCATATGTTGATGAATTGACGCTTTCCTCCTTTTGTTCTAGTGCCTAGAAATTTTCATGTTCTTGCAGACTTGTCCAAATTTGTGCACTTTTCTCATATAAGTCTGTAATCTCCTTAACACTATGTGCCATGTCCTATATGTTCCCTATAGCCTCCTTCTCTCTATTTGATCTCACCTTTGGTGGTGTTCTTGGGTTCAACTATGCCATCAACTCTGTTATATGACTTGTAATATTCCATCACATGCATGATCTTCCCAATTTTCTCCTTGATCTCTAAGTGTGTCCCTTCTTGTGCATTGTCTGGAATTGAATTAAATAATTCTTCAATGCGCTCCTCTATCTGGCCAATGCATTGCTTTATCTCGTCCTTCTCAACCTGTATTTCCTTGAGAATTATCTTCAATGTGTCCTTTATATCCTCAGTCGTTTGTAACTCTGTCGTGTGTGTGTCTACTCTAGATTGGACTTACTGTGTGACACTAACTGGCAATTTTTACAATGATTTAGTGGGGATATTAGCCAAATAAAATTCCAAATGATCAATCTCGTTTAGTTTTTTATGCACTGTCTCCTCTTATAACTACAACATATCCTAAGTCATAGGAAAAATCTTACTCCCTGATGCGATGATTTGTATTGGTTCATGCACAGGGACTACATTTTCTTGAATAGTCTGTTGTGGCTATGCCTTTTCTTTCTGTTATATTTCACTCAGGTGAAATTGTGCCAATGTTTCCTTCATTTCTGGTAATCTCTTTTTTATTTCCTCTGTTTTCTTCTCTACATCATCCCATGACTCTGCTACGCAGTATTGGACTTTTCTACCACCATCTCTGCATCATCTTTTGTTATAGTAAATTATAGGATATATTTATGAGCCTTCATCTTTTTCTTCTGTCCTCCTACCTACAACATGGTTCTCTTCTATGGCAGAGTCTCTACTTGTGCGGAAGTTTTAGGTATATCTATATCTGGGATGTCTTCTTCTCCTTCTTCCTCCTACACGGGAACCATTGTTTCCTTTTGTGTTCTTTCATTAGTTTTCTTCTTCAGTTTTTCTCTTGTGTAGGTGGATTTGGAATGTTTTTCTGTTGTCTTGGTTTTCTTACTATTGTACCTCTTGCACGTTTTTACAGCTTTCCTGGTGTTTGATGCGGGACTACTGGTTTTTTGTGATGTGTCATCTTCTACTGGTTTTTTCCTTATGTCCCTTCTTTGATGTCATTGGTACTTTTAACTCATCTGGCCATTCCTTCATGGCCCATTGAACTTCCTCTTCAGTGATGCAGTACCTCATCTACAACTAGTTATTCTTTGGATCCTTTTTGACCTGGATCCATACATTGTGCCTTGAGACCTTAAAATATGTTATCTCCTTGTGTTCCTCCACCACTTCTAGTGGGATTCTCCATGTATATGCCACCATTTCCTATATCTTCCCCAAGTACATCACAAAAATGCTTGAGTTAGCCTTCCTTTATTTTTTGTTTGTGATACGCAATAGTTTCCTATCCTTTGAAAAAACATGTTGAATTTGGGGTGTCTCCATCGTACCAGTGCTACGCGTATGATCAACCAAAAGTAATGAAAATTTGTCACCAAGTCTTGTTCATCTTTGGAGTTGTCTAGAAATAAGTTCACTATGGATGGACTCAAACTAAGGAGAGTCCACTTCGTGCACTACGTGGCTACTGTGATCACCCATGTTGGTGCCTCCTTACAACACTTTATTAGAAATTTACATGCCATTATCTTTGTTTCCAGACTTGTCCTAGGTTCATTCATCCTATTAATCACAATTCCCCTGTGTTGAATTATTGTAACTGGAAAGAGTATTCTATTTATTATATCAATACCCTTTTGTGGATAAATTATGTCGAGTATTGTAAATGACCAAATCCCCTTTTGCGTATTGGTCAAAACCTAATTTTAATAGGCTAAATGAGAATTCGGGGCCAAAATATATTAAAGTGGTTATAACCAGCAAAAATATATTAAAGTGTTTATAACCACCCAGATTCAAAATTCGGCCCTGCTAGTGAAAAGACACCTTAGTTCAGTGCCTACCAGATTGTACAAATAAGAGAAGCTAGCGCCTCATTTGTTCACACACTAACTTGTTAATCAAAGTGCAAGTTCAGAGCTCTAGTTGGAGAAGAAGAGAGAGAGAAAGGAACACTAATTGGGGGAGGAATTTCTATCTTGTTTGGTTTATTCTCTTACCATTGTATTGGCTATCTATATTAAGGAAGTTTTTGTTGGGTTTTCTCCCCCGTGAGGGTTTCCCAGGATAAATGATGTGTCTCTTGTGATTGTGTATTTCTCAATGATCCTATCTATGTTATGGTTAACTACTTAATTGAAAAGAAACCTAATAATAGCTTAAACCTTAACACACTGGACCCTCTCACTGTGGCATATGTTTTCTTCATTTCCTCTACCAGGGTCTTCTCCTTATTTTATCGTCCCTATATTGCTCAGGTTTCTCACCATCAGTGGGCATACTTGTGATCTACACAATTAGGTCTATGTCAATCAATACATGCCTATCTAACCATAAATACCTCCATGTACTAATACCAATAATTGTTTGACGCAGTTATTCACATCCATGTCCCATTCAAAATGAGGGATCGCTAGTAATTTCATCATCCCTAGGTTGTATAAACCTATTATCCACTTCTTTTGTTCAAGTATGAGTACTCATGTCACACTGATCCCTTTGATTTACATGTATATTTGTGGATACGATTCCTGAAATATTTCTTTATCTACTACATCATGCTTTGAATAACTTAGTTTTTCTACACATCCTATAATATTAGGTACAACTGCCACTCCTTCTGGAATGTGGGGTAATGTTATCGTGACTTCTGGTTGTTTCTGCAGCCATATATTCCACATATATTTCCCCTTTCCCTTTCTTGTCATAGTGGATGGCCTTGCTTCCTGACACGAATCCTCTTCTGAATCTGCATCTAACTCTGTCTCACCTGTAACATCTTCTACTTGCACCTATTCCTTTGTTTTTGGTGTTGTTTCTGTTACTGGTTCTTGTATTTGTTTAGCCTCTGCCCTAGGCTTATGAGACTTTGTTCTTTCCTCATCATCCCCATTTGTATGTTGTGATTCTCCTACACCCAACTACTTTGTAGTGGGGTTGTGTTCTTCCATACTTGAATCCACATTCATATCCTGCATCTCCTTTTATTCAACCTATTTTGGGCTAACTAGTTTCATTGATGGAATTGTTTCCATGTCCATGACTTTTGCCAACTTCGGGGATAACTGGTCACTCTGTGTTTTTTCTTGAATTCTTCTCCTTAGATATTGTTCTCTCTAAGTCACAATGAGGTGTTCTTTTCAAGTTTCTTGATTTTATAAGGCCCTTCACTAATTCTCTATTGTATTCCACTTTTATGTATCCTACTTTACCACCTTTCTTCTTTTTTTGGTCATTCTCCATCTCGACGTGAAGTGTTCAGTTTTTCTGTCTTGCATTTTACTGAATTCTATTGCACCAATTCTT